>PVKY010011212.1:0-12165 GCA_004027775.1 Bradypus variegatus
GGTAGGCACAGGACCTAAGGCCCATAAGATCCATGAAAATGTTTTAATTTCCATTAAAATCAGAAGGAAAAGATGACCCTCTAGATCAAAGGAAATGTTTTAATATATAATGTGAATATATCTAGAACAGTCTCTCTCTCTCTTTTATTTTATTTTATTTTTTTTTTGATGGAGGAAGGGAACCATGGAGGCAAAAGTGCTTTCGGACCCACCTAAGTCATAATGTGGCCCTTTTTGCTACTAAGCATCAGTGCCCCCTCTGATGTTAGGTCATCACCCAACAACAAAAACCCTCTCTTGACTCCCCTTTCACTTCCAATCACCCACTTCCTATAATTTCTCTGTTCTTTTTCTATTTTTTAATAGCAAAACTCCTTAAGCAAATTGTCAGTATTTACTGTCATCAGTTCCTCTCCTCCTACTGTCATCAGTTCCTCTCCTCCCATTCTTCTTTCAGCTGAGGCTTTCATGCCCTCCACTCCACTGGCAAGGTCCATGACCTCTGAGACACTAAATCCAATAGTCACTTCTCAGTCCTCCTTTTACTTCACTTGGCAGTAACATTTTAAATAATAGCTCTTTCCTTGCACTTAAGCTACTTTCTTTACTTGGCTTCGAGGTAGAGTTCATAATTTATCATCAAAATAAGGGTTTGAGAGGGAAAGATGGGCACGACTAATGATTACACCAAGACACAGGTATCAACTTGGACCTTCTCAAGCAAACTGGAGCAGATGCTCACTATTCTAGGGCACCACATTTTCCCAGTTTTTAAGTCACAGGCTGTTCCTTCTCAATCTCCTTTTCTGTCCTCCTCTTCTACCCAACCTCTAATTATTGGACTGCCCCGGGGCTCAGTCTCTGGCCTCCTCCCCCTCCCTCCCTTTTCCTTTTCTACACTCTTTCAGGGAAATTTCCAACAGAGGTATGAGTATACTGCTTGATGAGCTGTTGAAACACTTCCTTCCATTTGAGTTAGCTACTATCTGAATCTCTAGTGTCCTCTCCCATGCCATCACTCTGGCCTTGCACAGGGATCCTCCAACCTAACCATGATTTGGTTACTAATATGTTAACTCCTAGTAGAGCAGGGGCCCCTTAGAATTGTGCCCTAGCCCCTTCTGATTTGTTTGTTCCACCACCATACTGGTGGTTACGTATTTTGTGTATGAACTCTTGAATATATAACCCTTGCGTTCACTTACAGGGCTTTAAGTGAACTCCAACTTTTATCTCCAGCCCAGACCTTTTCCCTGAACTCCAGAACTGTATATCCAGTTGCTATCCATAATGACTGCTGTAATGCATAAGGGATATTTTGAACTTAAAATGCCAATTTCCCCTCCAAATCTTCTCTTCATATAGTGTTTCCAATTCAGGACACGACAACTCTATCCATTCAGTTGCTCAAGCTTGGAGTTTTGTTTTGTTTTGTTTTGTTTTAATTCCTTTCTCTCACAACTCATTTGCAAATTGTGTTAGTGGTACCTTCAAAATGCACATGCCACTTCTCACTCCCTCTGCCGCTATCCACCATCATATCACACCCTGACCACTGCCATAGCTCCTGTCCCCCTGCTTTCATGCTTACCCTTTTCTAGGTATTTTCAACATAACAGACAGAATGATCCTTATCAAACATAAGATAACTCATGACACTTCTCTTCTCAGAACCATCCCATTTCACTCAGAATAAAGGTCAGGTCCTTCATTCTGAGTGGTCCTCCAACAACCACCCATTACCTCTGACCTCATCTCCTACTCCTCTGAACTCTCCATGCCAGCCACCTTGGCTGTTTCTTAAATGCACTAGGCACTCACCTGCTGCAAAGCCTTGACACTTGCTACCTGTATTAGCCAGGTTTCTCCAGGGAAACAGAACTGACAGTATATGTGTATGTGTAGGTGTGTGTGTGTATGTGTATGTGTGTAAATATTATAGGAATTGGCTCACACGACTGTGGGTATAGGCAACTCTGAATTCCACGGGACAGGCCATAAGTTGGAAACACCAGTGAAGGTGATGATGAATTCCCCTGGCTGGCTGAAGTAGAGACAGAAATTCTTCTTTCTGACTGCTGAATTCCTTAGGTCTCCTTTTAAGGCCTTCAACTGATTGGGTGAGGAGACTTTGCTCATTGCTGAAGGCAGTGCCCTTTGTTGATTGTAGATGTAATCAGCCATAGATGCAATCAACTGACATTTAATGATTTAATTCTACAGAACATCCTCACAGTGACAGGCCAGTGCTTGCTTGATCAAACAACTGGATACCATAACCTAGCCAAGTTGACATATGAACTTAACTGTCACATTTCCCCATGTTGCTAAATGGCTGGCTCTTTACCTACATCAAGTTGTTAAATAAATTTCACCCTCTCAGTGAGGCCTTCCTTTAATGCCATTTAAATTTAATGCCCTTCCCTGTTCTCCTTCCTTGCTTTATTTTCTCCATAGCACTTATAACCATCAGACACACTATAGAGTTTACTTATATGTTTGTCAGTTTGGGTCACTACTTGAATTCCAGGACCTAGCACAGTGCCTGGTATGTAGTGGGTGCTCAGAAATTATTTGTTCAGTGAAATCATAATTAGAAAAAAATGATGTAAAATATTATTTCCTAATTTTTAATTGTGAAAAAAATTTACCATTTTTGAATTTTATTTAATTATTAATTAATATTCTGTAGGGAAAGTCTCCAAAAGCAGAGCAGCTGATTATCTACAACTTTAATACAGAGGTAAAAAATATATAAATTTTTATATTAAAAATTTATGTATCTAAAATTTATATATAAAAATATATACATATAAATTTGTATATTTGTTGGAAGCTTATATACTCAAAGAGACAGCAGATTTTCATGCCTAGTCTTCTGATAGAAGTCTGAAGCAGTGAGGCCAAGGACACCGTGTTCCAGCCAGCCACACGTTCACGTCCATCTATGCCAGTCTCGGCTCATGCTGCCGAAGTCAACAGAACACGGCAGCTACAGAACTCTTGCTGGCAAACTCACTTCTCTCAAATAGCATTAAGAACTGAACTAAAGAAAAGCAAGAAATCAGGCCCCTCTATTGTTCAAGGGAGATTGCAAATAGAAGTAAGTTAAAAAAGAACTGGAGCCATGGGGACACTGTAAAGGTTTTCTACTCATCGTTTTCTTTTCTTGTGATTCTTAGACTGATTCTTCTCCTGAAATTCACTAATTGGGAAGTACATTATGAAACCCCTTCTTTTTGTCAGCTTTAATACTCTTGTGTAGACGGATACCTATCTTTTCCTCTAGCCACTTAAGAACAGTTTAATTTACCAAGTTAATCAGAAAATACATTCATGAAACTAAAGAGGCATTAATAATTCTGGTGGGTGTTTTCTAGTGATTTTGAACAGTAGCCTCTGAGGAATCTCTCTAACATGCCCACACATACAGATACTCGTATTATAAACCCCTGGAAACCTTTGCAACTCTGCAACTGAACATTACTCACTTCTCAGCCTTTCCAGGGAAATCTCCAGAGAACATCACTTATTTGCAAAGAGATGGGAATTACTACCCTCCCTATTGCAGAAACATCAAGAATCGTCTCAAACCTGGTTTCTTTATGTTAGAAAAGAGCTCGCTTCAGTAACTTACTCGGGATGAATGTAATATCAGAAAATTTAAAAGAAAGAAGAAACTTAATTTTCCTTACAATTTGTATGTAATTTGTTTACAGCAGTGATTCTCAAATTTTCCCTTTCTTTCCTTAAAATAAACAATCAAAAATTAGTGTTAGGCTTTTAGTATTTTCATTTTGCAATAATTTTTCTTATGTTTACTCTAGGAATTAGGAGGTAGCAGAGTATTAATTCAGTTATTATGAAAAAGATACATATTGGTCATTTATTCAGCAAACATATAGTGGAAGGTAGATTTGGAGATGAAGCAAGGATGTCTTAACTGGAAGAAATGGTTGTTATTTTGAGCTATGATGCTCATTGTTGCTTAATTCTTATATGGCTGTTTTTATTAATTTTCCTTTTGCTTCCAGTATGAACAGCACTAGATTAGAATTTTTGGCTTAGAAAAAAAAATGGTTTCATAATCATATGTGGGGATCTGGCAAAAGAAAATATTCTTATCCCTCAATTTTCTCATCTACCTTTCATATAAACTCACAAATGTTCGGATAAATGGCTACAGAACTTAGAAATGTTTTGTTCAAGGTTATCAACATGTTAATAATGAATCCAGTGGGCTCATGGTAAAATAAATTATGTAAAATGACAAGAAAAGTCAATGATACTTTTTTTTTTTTTGTCACTGCATTGGTGCTTTCTTCACTAGTTTAGGAGTCAGAGAAGAAATTGGTAGCCACACCAGTATCAGAACTTATTTTAGTACTCAATGCAAAACAAAACAAAATGGACAAGTATTTGAGAAAGTAGTTTCTTGGTATCTAATTTGGAGAATTCTATCCTGTGAGGGATTCCAAGACCCAATGTGGATATTTCTTTTACAAGTGTTTCAAAAAATATTTCTGTTAATTGAGAAATTCATGACCTATAACAGAACATATATTTGAAGTGCTCTATAGTTTACAGTGCAGTTTCATATCCATTACCTCATGGGATTCTAACATTACCTGTCTAATGGTAGACAGGGCAGTTGAGATATACCTTTTACATAAGGGAGTTAACTAACAGAGGACGGGGGCTAAGCAGGGCCATTGTCACATCTTATAATGATGGAGTCAGGGTGTGAATACAAATCATTTGTCTGCAAATATCTCCAATATGTTGTGTTGTCTCTTTTCTAATATGATTGTAATGATGATAACTCTGAGTAATTCAGGCAAAGATGGTTTATTTTGAGGCCTAAATTACTCAGATAATTGACTGGATATTTTTGGTTGCTTTGCAAATCAAGACATGACCTGAGTGTCACTGAGGAGAAAACTAAAATGCCACTTCTAAAAACATGATATTTTTCTGCCCCTTATTTCTCAAATCTGTAATCTAAGAAATGTTTCTTGAGGCAGTAGCTCCCGAAACATTTTTTCTCAGAGGATATAATCTCTCCTCTGACATACAGACTTCATTAATTCTTCACATCTTACTATTTTCCTTGGGACTAAAGAATCTAAAGTCTAAAGTTCTAGCTTGTCCTCCATAATGATGTACAAGATTGTCTTTAATAATGTTAAGAAGTATATGAAATTACTCCTAGTATTTCTCAAACTCTCTTCCTAATTACCTGAGGTAAGTAAGTGAATATTACTAACATATCTAAATAAACAAATAAAATAGTCACAATATTAATTATTATATTAAATACTAAGCCAACTCTTCTAGAGGTGCAGATCTCTTCTTATAAGAGATCACTTTGTTCATGTGAGACTGTTTTTCAATTAAAGGGTTTATGGGTGTATTTATTTGTGCTCTAGAGATGCCGTTAAATATCTACCAATTATTCCTTGAACTTTGCATAAGTAAACACAAAGTTCCTCATCCACCAAAGAGTTAACCTGACATGGAAAATTTAGCCATGCAAAACAGTGACTCTAAGTGGCCCGTCTTGGCATGTCCTAGATGGTATAGAAAGCACTCACCGCATACTCGTAAGCTTCCGGCAGTAGGAAATTTTGCAGCAAGTTCAGTTGAGGGTGGTGGATGGAACAGGGCTCCTCTACAGGTCTGGAGGCCATGGCCTGGAGAGAGCCTGACACATGGTGGGTGCTCAGAAAATATTTGCTGAATAAATGAATGGAGAATCCACTGGCTGATTTGAAGGCTCTGCATTAGTTGTCTCTATCCCTAAATAACTTGTATTGTCAACAGTTGGGAAAAGTGTGAGGATCCCCCCCCCTGATTCCTTATAAATATCTAAAGGATGAAAGTAATTGTAATTTAGCCAAGAGCATTGATACAAACTCAGAGAGAGAAAGTATAGAGTGGTGTGACTGACAAAGTGATGGAAGCTGATAGGAGAGAAAAAAGCTGCAACTGTGATGAGCGAGATAGAACTAGATGCCCCCAAACCAATGGATATTCAGGCTGGTTACTCAGGCCAGTTTAGAATAATTCAACAGAAACTATGTGTAAAGCACTGGTACACAATGTGAGGTACTGGGACTACACATATCTAAAAGTCAGGAAACAGGGTATACTTACATTTACACAGTATTTTAGTTGCATTTTCAAATAATATACTAAGTATGTTTTCTGCAGCCTCCAGAAATTTTTTTTCAGGTTAAATTCCTCTAAACTTAATGTGTTAATCTGAAAAAAAGTATAATAAATATATTATGCTTTCCTCTGTTTCCATATTTTCTGGATATTCTCTAGTGTGTAACAAATGGACCTATTGATTAAAATATATTGCACATATTATTTCAAAATGTAACTAGCTTACTATTTAAAAATAAATTTATCCTGTGCCTTTTCAGATACACTAAAAAAAGTTATATAAACAGATTCCCAAGGAGCTCCAGTCTAACAGAAGAGAAGGATATGGGAAAAAAGTCATTCCAAAAAACAGCCATAATAGAGGAATGTACAGGAGCAGAAATGGCCTCTTACAGAAGCGAGAGATTTTCCCCTTTAGGGTGTGTAGCAACGGGTCAAGAAAGAATTCACAGGCGTGGTGCTGTCTGAGCAGGGGTTTGGGCAATGAGCAGGAATTTACCCAGAGGACAAGGTAGGGAAGGAATTCCGGCAGAGGATGGGCATAATGCAAGAACATAGCGGCAGGAGAAACTATTATGTGTTCAGAGGACTACAGCTAGTTTATTACTGCTCAAAGTTTTCATGAGCGAAAACGAGTTGTTGGCAGAGAGAATAGACATATAGTCAGGAGCCATAACATGTAATATTTTATGTGCCTTGTTAAGGAGTCTAACTTTATTATGTAGAGTTGATGGGGGAATCAGCAAATGATTTAAGTAAGGAAATAATTTGGTCAGAGATGTTGAGAAGAGGCAGCAGTCTCCATGTTCCTTGCACAGCCTCTCTATAGCCCTATCATTCAAAGGTACATTGAAAAGAAAGAGAGAAAAAAAAATTTTTTTTAAGTGGAAGTGGGGATGTTATATGCAGGTTAAATTTATTTGTTTAATGACAAGGTACAATTATCCATGTTCAGTGCTTGAGGTCAAGGATGGAGGAAAAGTGCCCTGTAACTTTTCTACTCTCAAGCATATTAGAAATTGTTCTAGAATAATCCACAATACTCCCCTCATATCTTCTTTTTCTTTTTTCTCAAACATCAACAATGGGCATATGCATGGGAGGAAAAGGAAGGGGAAACTGGAAAAATGGTAACCTTAGGTGTGAACATCCATTTTGCCTCTTTCCCCACTTCAAGCCTTCGCTAACACAATGGAAGTTACTGACAGCATGGAAAACCAAAAATCAAATATCATCTACAGGTCTTATTTTGGGAACTTGTTCTAGCCCTTTCTGTCACCAGATCTTTCTGAGTTTTCCTTTTTTTTTAAATATTAGAGTTCTAGTCAGTTAACGTTAGGACAAATGAAATAATAGCATTTCACCCAATTTCTTTCTCCCTCTGGGAGAGCAACTAGATAACAGTCATATGTCCAGAATGCAAGCAATTAGAAGAGGATGCTAAGGATAATCATGATTTCACTGTTCACTTATTGTGACTGTTGAATTTTTTACTTTCCTTGACTCCTCCTGGGCTGGGCCCATGTGGTTTGGATGGTGGAAAGGATGTGGGGGAGAAACCAGAAGGCGGCTCTCTGAAGCTAATTCTGCAATTAATTGTGTTTTTGGACAAATTGCTTCTTTGGGTCTGTTTTCTAATCAGGAAAATGAGGAATTATGAGTGTATCAGTGCTTCTCGGAGTTGTACTTTTCATCAGTCACCTGAGGTTTCCAAAATTTACAGATTCACAGAGCCGATGGGAGGAGAGTGTAGGGGTTGATCCTGTGGACTCTGCTTCAGACATAGGTTAAAGCCTTGCCCCACCACTGACTTGTTGGGTGACATTGAGCAAATTATTTCAAATCTCCAAAAGCTCATTTTCCCATCTGTAAAGCAGGAATAATAACAACATTATCTACTTCATATTGTCACTAGAAGAGTAAAATGATAATAGTGCTATTAAAACAGCAGGCACATTGCCTGGAACATCCTAAGCATTCAACAGATATGTTATCATTTGTGTAACCCACATTATGTATGTATAATGTGTGTGACCTATTTGGGTAAGTGTTCCATAAATATCTGTTGAATAAATAACTGCAGATTGGGGTTTTTCTTTTTCCTGGAAATTTTGTTTTCTTTTGGTCTCAAATCTGAAATCCTTTATTAGCCCTGGAATTGCTTCCCTAATAAAGGTGTAGTTTGAGAAAAGAATTAAATGTTGTGCTCAATTTCTGCACTATGCTTACTCATAGACTGACAGCCTTATACTGAAAATTAAAAAAATAAAATAAATGACTACAAGATAAAAGTCGCACTGGAGTGGGTGCGCTAAGAGAGGAAGGGAATGAGCGAGTCCTCTAGCCTGGCGGGATCCAGCCTCCCCTCTGCAATCCGACTCGCACCTAAATGCGTATCTCCATTTTCTCTCTTAAGATGCTGTGAAATTCTCAGTAACTGCCATTACAATGGATTTTAAATCACCAAACCCCCCACAATATTCCACTTTGCATTTTGTTGCTTAAACAAAAAATAAGATCATGTAACTTTTAAAAACCTCGAAAATCAAGGCTATCGAAAATAGCGAACTTCTATGCCCCCTTTCAAACATTCCACGCTCTTTGACCTCTGTGTTTTTCGGACAATATTCAGCATGTCGTTCTGCCCAAGAGGAATTAGCGAAGGTGTTACTAGTTAGTACCGGCGGAGAGGAGCTCGTCTCGGAATATCTGGAGGTGGCCTCCTAGAAAGATCTCCGGGAGGGGAGGCGCCCTGATTGTCCTGGAAGAAAAGCATGGCCCCATCGGGGAAGTCACGGCTTGCCGGGAGGCAGGGGCTGGCGGCGCCGGGTCCTGGAGGTGGCAGACGCCGGAGCAGCCGGCCGGGGAGCTGGGGCCTGCGCGACTGGGAGGGGGCAGTGTGTGCAAGTGAAAGGCGGACAGCCCGGCGGACACGCGTGGGCTCCGGCCTCGCCCCACAGTACGCAGCGCTAGGGCCGAAGGTGGCCAGGAGTCACCCTTAACCGGCGGGCGCAGCGGCCGCGTGGGGTCTGCTGCTGCCTAGGCGGGTACCGCGGGGGACCCCGAGCCCTCGGCCTCCGCCGGGCGCGGCCGCCTCTCCCCCTGGGAGCTCGCGCTTCCGCCCGAGACCCGGCGGCTGCCGTGACCGTGGCCGAGTGTCGCCGCGCCTTCCGCCTGGGAGCTGCCGTGCCCTCAGACCGCGGGAACAGGGAGCCCAGAAACCTTCCTAAAAGCGAGGCTCAGGGAGGGGTCAGCCAGTGCCAGGGTTAGCTCCGGCCGGGCCGGGCCACTCGACACCTGCGGACCCTCGAGAGTGGGGACTCGGCCGGCCTGGCTGGCGGCTGCTGCCACGGCGAGCTAGGAAGGAGCCGGAGCCAGCTGAGCCCCCTCCCTTTTCCAGACACGTCGCGACGCTGGAGGTCCCGATCCCCAGCGCTGGCGGCGGGAGCCTCGGAGGGGACCTACTGGATTCCGGATCCCCTGCTGCCACCGGCATGTACGGAGCGCCGACACTCGGCGCTGTGAGCATGTTCCGTTGCCCTCCTGAAGAACCTCCGCCACTGCTCCTGCTTAAACAATGTCTGGTGGAAGATGCTACCTCTTCCACTTCTTCCCTTCCCCCACTCAACATCGTTCCATCTGTCTATCCCATGGATTCCTCTAACAAGGGCTATGGCAAATACAGACACGAGTGAACAAGCTAGGATACTGCAAGTGTGAGTGTGTTGGGGGGGATGGGAGAAAGTAATGAAAATAAGAAAATACCTATGTATGTAACAGTCACACATACACACAATGCTCCCGGCCTGCTAGCATGTCTGGCTATGTCCAAATGGAGGCAAATTTTTTAATTTCGCATGTACAGCCTTCACCGGCAGCCTGGGTTGGCCGAGAACCTCCTTCGTAGTCTTTCTTTTAGTTTTCTGAAGCACATTACCAAAGTAACACGCTGTTAGGAGGCCATTCCTGGACACAGCTGAGGTTACACAGGGCTGCCTTGGTCACCTCTGCCACAGAGGTCCCTGGACCTATTACCTCAAGGTGTAATAGGAGGGGACAGGGGCTTCAGGAGCTTGGGAAAATGTCACGTTGTGCTTTAATGAACTCTCCATCCCGCCTAAGGGCAAGTGTTCTTCACACGGGTGAGTTGATTTGCAGGATATGAGGATGGAAAACAAACCGAAACTTGGGTGTAACCTGACACCGCCCCCCCATTCCTTCACCAAATTGGTGTCAGACTTCACAATCCAACATCCTCCCCTTCACCTGCGAACAACTGCATTTTAAAAGCCAGGTGTCTAAGCGCAGTGTCCGCGGAAAATAGCCCTTCTGAGAGTACTCTCGCTACTTCGTAGAATATTTTTTTTTTCCATTCAAAAGGCCTCTTCCAGTTGATTCTAACCGGTTTTGGGTTGTTGGTCTCCTTGCCACCGATAGGGGGCGGTAGATGCCCTTCAATGCCCTGGCGACGTGCAGGCAGAGCGCCCTGCGGTCCATGAGAATCCTGCTTAATTGACGTTTGGAGTTAGAAAGAAGGATTTAATGCCTCTTCATAGCATCAGCTCTCAGGCCTTGGGCGTCGGGCCCTGGGCGTCTGGGGGCTTCCCTCAAGGGGTGGTAGAAGGTATCTGTGCACCAAGCAATGCCTGTAAATTTAGTGAGCTGCAGCATGAATGAATGAATGAATGAATGAATGAAGATGTATGCAATTGTTATGAGTAATAAAATGTAAAGTCATTTAAATGTGTTACAAAATCTATTGGAGCTTTTGATCATCTTTTAAGTTTTCTCAGAGAAAATTTAAAAGTACAACTACCACAGTCTTTTTGGATGGGGGGGCAGTCTGTGAATTTATTTTGAATTTTTAAAGAGCTTCTCATTAGAATTAAGGAACTTATCCATAGGATTGTCTGAATTGCTATCTAAAGATTGCGAGGCATCTTGGAAAGGAAACTGGGAGGACTCAAACAGTTCTACCAGGATGTGTGTTTGTGAACACTGAATCGTCTGCCGCACAGCCGAGTTCAGAGAGCGCCGAGCTTTGCAGCTCGGATTGGTCCGGACCGAGCGAGATTTATGAGGGCTGGGTTTTCCTGTAAACCTACCTCATTTGGTAGCCAAAGCACTTGGATTTTCAGAATTGTTAGAGAAATTAGATATCTTTCCTAAACCACGTTTTCTAAAATCCATGCTTTTTTCACTATCTTGATGCAAACCCTAAAACTGTAATGTATCCTCATAACGGACACAACCCTGAACCTTTACATATCTGGTGACTGAGCAAAAATGGGCAAACTTATTTCTATCACAATCTGAGTGACCAAAAAACAAAATCTAGAGAGGCTGCAGAGGATCACAACTTTAAATCCCCATAAGTCAAATGATTTATGATGGTAATAATGGGAGTAGTACACAACCTATTTTTAATATTTATAAAATCTAAACAGAAATTGCCTGATTACCACAGTAGATTAACTGAAAGTCCGTTGGTTTTGCTTTGCTTGGCATTACATCAATCTAAAACAGGAAGATGACTTGACTGCTACTTAATAAATGTAGTTTGTTAAACAATAACTTTACATCAGGTCCTTGGTGGGGGAGTGAGTTTGTAAAAATGGTAGTAAAAATTAGAAAAGGGACTTTAGACATTAAATGGAACCACTGATACATGGCAAAATCTAATATAGTATAGTTAATTATTCTACGTGTCAGATATTAGTCCTGCCACCTAATTGTATGTGTACTGTAAAGAAGTTCCATTACGTTTGGGGATTTTATATTTCATTTCCACAAATATGATACATTGTTGTGTGAAGAACACTAGTATAGATTTCATATTTAAAGAATTATCACCATTTGGAGCCTTAAATAAATGGAGGGAGATAGGTTTGAAGATTTTGCAATAGTGGGTACCAGAAAAGTTTCCCTAGCTCCTCCTGATGGCTTCCTTTTCTCTAGTCCTGTGGTTCTCAAATATTTTGGTCTCAGAATGAG
>PVKY010011213.1:0-12158 GCA_004027775.1 Bradypus variegatus
ATCTCCCCCTCTTCCATTTCATTTCATATATTTCCCATTTCCTCTGAACTCTGGGAGAATTCACAATTTCCGGGGCATGCCCTGCCTCTTCCCACCTCCATTTCTGAACTCAGGCCAGGACACCCACTTCAACTGTTCAACGTCATCTTTACCTATTAGAAACCTATTATTTTTTCAAGATTTGGTAAAGATGCTGTCTTTTCCTATTCCTGCAGCTGCAGAGGTTCTCTGTACTTCCAGAGTTGAAATATGCCCACCTCTTCCTGCCTTCCTTGCTCTTATCTCATGCTTGCTTGCATTAGAGTTACCTATGCATGTGCCTCATTGTCCCTAACAGACTGAAAGTTCTTGGAGGCAGCAATAATAACTATTACAATGACAACTGCTGTAACAAACATTTATGGAGCTTCTATCCTACTCCAGCTCTGGGCAAAGCACATTACCTGCATTATCATCTCAGCAACCCTATGTGAGCTGTCTCCACTTTCAGATGTGGTCAAGTAATGGGTCCAAGGTCAACACCTAGGAAGTGGCAGAGCGAGAAACTGAATTTAAGTTTGTCTGACTCCAAAAGCCATGGTCATAACTACAATATGGCATTTCTCAGCATCCATGGATGCAACAGATAACTGCTGAACAAAACAACTTCTCCCTAAGTCCCAGCAGGCAGGACACTTTCCTTGGCTGGACTCCTCAGAACTGCCAAGCCTGCTTGGCCAATAAGCACATCTATAGGGAGAAGAACTAGATCACTTAGACTCTCATCCTGAGAGACGATTTTAAAAACAGGACCAAGTTTTCATGCTTCAGCACTAAACAGAATATAAAATGCAAAGTGAAAGAAAAATCTTAGCCCACTGGATTAGGTAATGGATCGACTTCGTCTCTTCTGTTTGAACCATCCACGTCAGTAAAGCAATGAATCAAGGCTACACCAAAAGCATTACTGAGATCATTTAAATCACATTTAGGTAGTGCCTCCAATAATTCTTGTATCTGAGGCTCTGACATCAGCCCTTGGGAAACTTAATAATTGAACTCTGCTGAGGGAGTCAGGACCAACATAAGTTTCGGGTCCTATTTTCCCTGTGAACAGGCAAATGCTGCATAGCACCCACAGGTATCAATGCAAAGCAAAGTAGTGCTTGCGGCTCTAGGAAAGGAGCTAAGGGCTGTGATCTTCTGCGAGAAATGTCATTAAACAGCTCAAATCCCATCACAACAAATACTGCCAGAACAGAGATGTCTGTACAATGAAAATCCCTTTCAAGATTTGGCTGGTACTCCACATCCTCCGAGGAATATTTGATGCGAGACTTGGAGTTCACAGTAATGGGAACTGACCCATATTTCCGAAGGTAAGATTGGAATGATTTCATTAGTAACTTCTGTCCCATGATGCCACGAGCTAGAGAGATGCACAATCTACCCATGAGTTTAAAGACGGAACTCCCAGACAGGAACAGAATCAACCCTGCTCTTAAAGGGTGGAATGGGTCCTTTCCCCTGAGGACCCTTAGGTGGGGTAGAAGACCCAAGCCTTGAATGTGGGCAGACCAAGGCTGGTTGTGATCTCATCTCACGGAGAGGCTGGTGTAACACTAGAGGACGGATGGACCACGTCTAAGTCTCCACTCCACCTTTTACTGGCCGTGTAAACTGGACTGTTTCTTAACTTGTTCTGGGTCTCAATTTCCCCATCTGTAAAATGTGCCCAATACCCCCTTCCTTCAGGATGTCGGTAAGGGCTAAATGAGATAAGATACGTAAGCTTTCGGCACAGGGCCTAGCACATAGTGTGCGCTCAAAGCATAAGTTCCCTCCTCAGGCCTCTCTTCCCCTCCAAGACTCATGCAAATAGTTTTCATGAAATCAGTTATGAGACCTAGTGAGCTAAAATTATCAAAATGTATCGTCTCAAATATAGCCTGGCAAAACAGATGCCCAGAGGAACATCTAGGGGAAAAAGAAAGAAAATGGTAGGCCACGTGCACTTACTTGACTGATGGAATGGTTTTTTTGGCCAAGCCAAGGCACATGCATTCAAAAGCTAAAATGCCAGGAACCAGGCATTGTAACAGGCAATGACCTCTCTTCATTATGACAGAGGTTGTTTTGAGAAATGCTGAGGAACGAAGTTCAGAGGCACTTCTTCCTAGCCAAGCGTGGACTATGTCCCTGTTCTGAAGCAGTGGCTTACTGCTTCCGGCCTACTTTCCTGTGGTTGCCATTCTAGACGCGCAAGCACCTCGTTGGGTGGCTCCTTTGCTCACCCAGCATGTTCTACTACCTTTCCCCAAGAGGATAACATCCAAGTTAGATGCTACAGCAAACTCTAGTCTTCTGTGTCAGGAAAACATGTCAATAAATACTGTCAGAAGGTCTACAACAGAGATGCTCAACATGGCTCTAACATGATATTTTTAATCCCACTGATTTTTGGGGATCTAATTTTATATTTATCTACTTATAGGACAATCAGGTTTGTGGCGACAGAGTCCTATTTATGTCCTTTTTAAAACGATCTTGGTGTTGTTTGAGACGTTTTGAGATAGAGAACTAGAGTCTTATGAGCACAGTCACCTTTATAAAATGAGTACTGGCCAGGGGCTTTTTAATTCCTTAAAAGGTTCCAGAAAGCCCCATCAGACCTCCACAACTGTAAAGAGCAAGAGACAGCCAGCCTTTCTCAGAGTCACCGAACAGCGGCACCTTAGAGATCACTTAGCCTCAGCCCTTCATCTTGCCAGAAAGGAACAGGCTCAGAGAGAGTCTCCACCGAGGTTCCCGTGCCTAATTAAAGTGTACGTGCAAGCCAGATGACAACCTTTCAGGAGCTCCTAGAAAAGCAGCACAGAGATAAAGCAGGCCCGACAGAAATCTGAGGCCCAGAGAAAAAGAAACTGCAAGGCCCACGGGAAAAGAGGGGGGCCCTAAGCAGGAGGATTGAGAAATCAAGGACAGAGAAAGAGCAAAAATTACTAAAGCTATAAGACCATATTACATGCTCTGCACACAGCTGAAGAAGGATGAGTCCAATGCAGAGAAGCAGCACCAAGTCCTGTTGGGGTTTCTGGCCTCTCTTGAAGCCTCTGCACCCCCCACCTCCGCCACCCTCATTTTAAAATGGAGGCAATAACAAGCAGATGGTGCACTTCAGTCTCACCACTGATAAGGGCTTAAATCACCAGAGTGTTTTGCAGGTGAGCTAATGATTTCAGGCCACGAAGGCCCTGAAGAAAAGAGAAAGAAAGGCATTTAATGACCCCCCAAAATTGACCTCTCCCTAAAAGCAACCCCACGCTCCTTCACACCAGCTGCAGACACACTCCAAGTCCCCACGGGCTGTGTAAGAGGGCAGCGCAGTTGCAATGCACAGGCAGCCATCGGAAGGTAGGGGGAGAGAGACTTGGCTCGAGAAATACAGGGCTGAGGAACCTTCTCCTTAGAGAGGCAGCCGCCCCGCCCGTCCAGATCTGGCGCTGCCTAGAAAGTGACCTCCCCGGAGCGGTCACGCCGGGACAGAGGCGGCGCCGGCTGAAGGCTGCGCCTCCTTCGCTCCCTCCCGGCCCGCGCCACCTGTCCCACCTGTCCAGGAGGGAGGGGCTGGCAGGATGCGCCGCCAGTGACTCGGCCCTTTGGTGCCCAGCGATGCCCACGCCCTCCACGCGCCCTGGCGTCTCTCCCCCGCGCGTCTCCCCCACTCCCCGGCAGGCGGTACCTTTACTCTGGGGGGGGTTCTGACTCCGGTCCCGGAGGACGTTGATCTGGTAGACGGCTCCGTAAGGCTCAAAAAGTTCTTTCAGCTCCTTTTCGGACCACGAGCGGGGGATCTGTCCGACGAACATCTTAATGGCATCCGGGTCCGGCTGGTCCGAGTGGTCCAGGGCTCCGTTCATCTTGCTGGCGGTGCCGTTACTGTCAAAAGCGGAACCGGAGGCACAGTTAGGGCGGCTGGGTGAGGGACAGGAAGAAAAAAATCGTAGGGGTGGGGTGGGAGGTGGGGGAGGCGGGAGGAGGAAGAGGAGGAAGAGGAGCGGGGAAAGTGCCTAACGAGCCGGAGTCATTCTGGGAGGGAGACAAAGCGCAGGCACGGGGGCGCGGCTCGGGCTCTGGGGCGCGGCTCCCCCTGCGGGCTGCGGTCCCCCCTCGGGGCCCCGGGGCGGGGACATCTCCGGCAGGACCAGGGGCGTCGGGGGCAGGGCCGCCCGGCCAGGCGGTCCTCGTTGTGTGGCCCCCGCGGGGAAACAGGCTGGCCGGCCGGATCCCCGCGGGGGGCCCCCAGCCCCCTTTTGGAACGGGTTTTTGGAAGAAGGGAGAGAAGTGGTGATAATAAAGACACATGAAAAGCCAAGGAAACACTTGGCAGCCATCAGATGACGAATGCTGGTGAAGGATGTGCGGGGCGCGGGGCGTCCATGTGCGCATCGAATCAGGACGCGCTGCTGCCAGGAGGGAACGCGCTCGGGCTGCGTGCCGCGGGCGGCTCATTGGCTGCCCACGCCGAGGCCCGGGCCGCTGCTCCCGGGTGAAAAAGCACATTGTTTACGGGACCCGGGCACAAAGGGTGCAATTCAGAGAGGCAAGGGCGAGCTCAGAATTGCCTGCTTTGTGCCGAAAAGCATGCAGCCGCAGAAAGTTGAGTTCCCACTAAAGGACACTGAATATTTCACATCTTTCACAGTCCATAAATTGTTCTCTGTATATCTCACTTCCAGATGTTGCACTTGAGTTCTAAACAATCACACGTTTGGGAGAGAGGAAAGAAAGAAAGAAAGAAAAAAAACCTGCCTTTTCTTCTAGCTTTAGTAAATATTTGGGGCTGATGCAAAGCGCAAAACCGGAAGCTGCTACATACCCGCTTTCTCACTGTTGGTTCCAAAGCCCCCATTTGGAAGAGCAAAGACTTGTTTGGAGGCTGCACTTCTAGTCACCATCGTTCAGTATGATGATGAGGGTTTTCAGTTTCACGTATTCGAGCTCAGTAAGCAAGCAAAGCAAAACCACACACCCTCCCCAGCTTGTCCCTCCTAAGGCAACTGGAACCCACCTACTGCTCTGTGAAGTCTGAAACCCACATTCATTTGCAAAACCTCTTGGTTTAGCTTCTCAGCCTGTGAGAATATGATATACCTAAAATGTGCAAAGTGGACAGACACAGCATCTTCAGAGCCTTGTCCGTGACCACTCCCCAACCCCCAGCAGTCCAAACCCCAGAAAAGTCAAAAGGAGCCACAAGGACTAAAACTTCATTGCAAATGGCAGGTGTAATTTCACTGTAGTCTTGGGGGTAATTGCAGAAAGGTATTCAAAGATGTTAAGCAGAGTTATTTATTTAATTAAAACAATCAAAAAAACCACCAGAGCACCTTAAATTTGCTGTGGGTCTCTGCTCATTCTGAGACCTTAAAAAAAGAAAAAAAAAAAAAGAGACAGATAGTTAAAAAACTAAAAAGCTACAGGAAGGAAAACTCCTGAATTATATTTAACACAGAGAGGAGGGTGACGTCAAATACCCTTCTCTAGGTCCTGGTTTCAATTTCTACTTCTGCTTAGATTTTTTTTTCCATTTTATTATTTTATCCTTGAACTAAACAATCAGAATCTGTCTAACTTAAAGCACTTTCAGAGCCTTCTCTAATCAACCTTATTGTTACAAAAAATGTTCTGCTGAATAAAATACTGAGCAGGAAATCTTTCAACAGTTTAGGTGGAAGGTAATGCTTGTTTATGTTGGAGCCAGAGTGTTGATTGTGTTCTCCCACACCTATACTACTTTTTAAATCACTCTTGGGGAATTCCATAAACGCTCTAAACCTGTGACTTTAGTGAGGTTAGGGTGACAAGCCCCAAGGCATACAGAGTGGAGGGTTCACAGCGGGGAGGGAGTTGAGAGTGTGGCAAGACTTATTTCTGGGACAGGAAGGGCTGTGGTTACTGCTGTTGAAAATCAGCTAGTCTGAAAGAGGAAGGTACAGCCACAGGTCTCCGCTAGCAGAGAGGGGAGGTTCAAAAGACGGGGCTGCTGGATTTTGCCTAGACAGGGCACCATTCATCCAAGGAGGAGTCAGGAGAGAACATGCTAGTTCTAGAGACCTAAACTCAGAGTTCTAGAGCAAGCCTTCCTCCATATCTCTCCCAATGAGAGCCCGTTTTTCTCTCTCAAAAAGTTCAAATTCGCTGAGATGCATGAAGGAAGGACAACGAAGAAGAGGGCTTCCGCCTTACCCCTTTGATCTGTATGTGGGTGGTATGCCATTAAAATCCCTCTCTCATTGGCGATTGTTCCCGGATGCTAGGAGACCTCACCCAGAGGCCCTGTGGGGTGGAGGGGCCAGAGGCAGGGGGTCTGGGATCAGGCTGCCTGGGGCTGATCCCTGGCATGGCTGCTCCACTCTCCGGGCCTCAGCCTACTCATCTGTACAATGGGGATAACAGACTCCATCCCACAGCCATGTGGACTTAGGACCAGGTGCTCTTCAAAGGCCCCCACTTCTCCCTGATAATCCCCTCTTGGCATTGGGGATGCCCGGGAAATGAGTGCCCACCCAAGTCTACTCTCCAATCCAGAATCTTTCACAGCATAGGCTCAATCACAAATCACACCTAACTAATAATAATAATGCTTTGTATCTTTTAGTGAACACTTCCATGCCAGACACTGAGCTGGGTGCTTTGCGTACATTATCTCTAATCGTTACAGGGACCCTGTTAGAAGGTATTATTTTCCAGATGCAAACAGGTAAGAAATAAATCCCTTTCCCAAGATTACCAGCTTATAAACGGTCGAGGTGGAATTCAAACCCAGTCCCTGTGGGCAACAAAGCACAAGAAATGTCTAACCCATCATGTGCCAAGCAGCCTACCCTGCCGCGGTCTGACAGTGACCACCCCACAGCCACCCACTGGGAGAGAACGCCAGGAGCAAGTCTTCCAGGGTCCCCAAATCACCCAGCCAAGCAAAAGGCTGCATAAACGAAGTACAGGCTTTCCCCTTCTTCTATGTGAGGAGGGGTGCAGAGTGCTGGCCTTGAGTCCTTTAAGACTCTCTCCATCCTCTCACAAAGAGTTCTCCATCCCCACCAGGTCTCATCATGACGACCTGTCAACCTTTCCCAATGACCTGACATGTTACAAACAACCGTCCCAGAGATTCCCATCAATCTGGGCAATCCCTTCCTTATGGTTATCCAATGAGGTCAAAGGCAACACCACCACCACTTTTCCCACCAAAAGCCTCGGTGCCGACAGGCAGCCCTAACCCACTGACTCCCCCAGTGACCCCAAGTCCCCCAAAGGGTGCTTAACTTCTCTGTGATTAACTCGAGCTCCTCCTCCTTTGCCCTCCCCACACTCTTCCCGGCTGGTGCTTGCTCCTGGTGGAGAGCCTCACTGGCTTCTTTGGTCCTCATGGGGTTTCAGTGCTGATGCTTCTAAGCATGCCAGAAACAGCTAAACCTTTGGGAGCACTAAGCAGAGGCCATGGAGAACCAGTGAAAGGATACCCCAATTTTCTCAGCACGACTCTTGGTAAGACCCTGTAAACATGTATGATAACGTGACTGTGGGCTTAGGGACCCAGACCAGCTCACATGTCTCCATTCCCCGGCCATCCTCAGCGTATAGCACGGTGTCTCTTACGGGGCAGGAATTTAGATTCAAATTCAAAATAATGAATTTCCTGAGAGCCACTCTCTGCCAGAAATCTTTACTGGGTACCTGATATGCAATACCACGGCCACCCTACAGGGCTGGGTCACTGTTCCCATTCTGGAGATGAATGGACTGAGCATCACAGAGATCAAATGACTTCTCCAATGTCACCATAATAAGAAGAGGTCCTAGGCAGAGGTGCTGGAGAATAGGGACGTGGGTGCTAAGTCTGAGAGGCCAGCTGTAGTTGCTCAGCATTCTCTACGGTGATGATCCTGCAGACTCAGGGACCACATGGGGGTCTCGGATGTGAGCAAAGACACCTCTGCTGGCATCTTGCCTGCAGAGTGCTGTGAGATCCTGACCGCCAGCCCTGCCTTGGCGCCTTGGCAAGGGGCCCACTCTGGGTTCCTTCCTCTGGGACAGGTGCCCGAGGACTCAGACCACGAGTGAGCAAGTAGAGTTCCGGGCCAGCAGCTTGGTGGAAGCAGATTCAGAGCCAAGATGAGAATGTAATGACGTTTCGGGCAAAATGAGAGTGCTTGCTTTTTTATTTTAGCACAGGCAGTGACCTACTTCCTTACTCTATTTTCAAGTAAAGAGAACTAGATTGACAGAGGATAGTAAAAATCTTCTGAGGTTCCTCTCAGCAGTAAAAGATTATTATGAAAATTATACTAATTGACTGTAGGTATCACCATCATCCTCATCACCATCATCATCATCTCTGGGGTAAGATGCTTCTATAAGGCCCAATGAGTTGCAAGTTTCCTTCTGGAGAATGGAAACAAACGGAATGATTGGAAACTAATCTTTCATTTGTTCTTATAAAACTTTCTGCATTATATTTCCCTTATCTGTATAAAAGGAAGAACAACAAATTTACAAAGTGGCTATGAGAAATGGCAAATGGCTACAAATTATTAATGTTGGGGAAAAAATGACACACAAAGCCACCCTCAGAAGATACACAGTAAACTAAAAACTATACAAAAAGATGCCTTGTCTTGGAAAATTCCATATAAAGAGAGCTAATCTCCCTGCCTTCATCAATAACCTTATTATTCCAATACTTTTGAACTCTTTTACTGTTTTGTTCCTTGGAACGTTGTCCCACCTCATTGTTGTCCAACTTTCTGCAGTGATTGGAATGTTCCATGATCCACACAATCCAATATGGCAGCCACTCGCTCCCTGTGACTGACTACTCAACACCGAGACGTGGCTTCAACCGAGGAACTGCATTTAAAATTTTACTTGGTTTTAGTTAATCTAAATTTAAATGAGTGTGTCCTTTTTCACTAATTAGAGCTGAGATTTACCAAAACATATTATTTTGTAGTGAGCCAGTTGTGGCAAACAGGAATGGGGGCGGGGTGGGAGACAGGAAGATGGTATGGACATAGTCTAAGGCCCCTTCCAGCAGGTCGGTGGGGCCAGTGGGCCTGTTGGCCTGGCTTCTTGTCTTGGCTCGGTGTTAAAGTAACCGTGGGGTATCAGGAAAATCAGGTAACCACTCTGTACCCATTTCCTCACTTGTGAAACAACAAGGCTGGAGTAGCTCCCTCCTGGCTCTGAATTTCTGTAATTCCACGATTACAGTCTGGAACCAGATGATGATTTACAAAGAACATTCAGATGATGTAACCAGCTGCCCCAACCCTTGGTGTGAACCCCCTTCTGTGTTCACTGTGGACCCCCAAGTGCCCAGGCTGGGAAGGTGTGCCATGGCTGTGGAGAGTGGCCGTCGGCAAGAGCCTGCGCCTCTCTCCACGGGCGCCAACGTTCTCCCCCACTCTTCCTCTGGCCTCAGGAATCGTTTTTTAATATCACTTGTACTTAAGTAATAATAGCACATGGAGCAACAGGCTTTATTTGGTTTATTGCCGGAAATTGTTCAAGACAGAGCTGCATCAGGCAAAAGCAGAGAGGCTGGCTGTGGGCCTGGTGGCTTCTGGCTGGCAGCAAGAAAGGGCATGAAATTCATTACTGCTAACACGCGTCTACATCATCCACTTTGTTCCTGCTCATTAAGTAAGAGCAGGATTCCCCTCTCCAGCTCTTCCAGACGCTGCACTCAGAGGGACACCCCAGGACGCAGGCATAGCCCCACCCACAGGAGGCTCCCAGCTTCTCCCAACGCACCACTTAGGTGAGAGGAATCAGCTGTCTTCCAAGCCCCGAGCCGTGGGAATTGCATTTCCCTTTTAAAATACCCCACATCAGGTACCTCCATCTTCTGCAACCACCTTTGCCACTGGACAGACATAGCTGAATTGCGGATGAGAGTGGGATCCTGTATAATTGGATGATTTTGCTACAGGTAAGAAAACTCTCTGGATATCAGCTTCCTCTCCAAGAAGATGATGAAAATGATGGTGCTTCTGCATGTACCTGGAAGTTACTATTAGAGTTTATCACGTGTAGTGAAAGGTTCTTTGTTTTCTTTTTTTTAAATCACATCTACACCAATTATGGATTAGAGCATCCTCATGTCAGGTTAACCGGAGCCAATAATACCCTCAGTGTCTGAAAGAGGCAAGGTCCTTTTCCAAATGGTCAGACAGAAATAGATTAGTTAGAACACCTCTGAAGAAAAGGTTCAAGTTTCCAAAATGAACATATACCTGTCACATGTTCATCCTTCTGCTTTCAAAATTTTGAAAAACACAGTCTGTTGATAATGGAGGGGACATTATGTTCACAGATGACTAGAAAAAAACACATTAGTGAGAGGCGTGTTCCTAGATTACTGAAGTTAATGTTGGGTTTATTTGGTTGGAGGTTTAAAGACAGTGCATTTGCTTTGCAGGGTAAATGCAACCATGGCTTGCCAGGAGCTGCTTTTTGCAGAAAAGGGTCACAGAGCACGGCATTTGGACTCAGCAAGTAAAAGGGAAACCTTATTACCTTCTCTCCATTTGACTGTAGTAAAAAGCTGAAAGCTGGAAAACCCCCACAAAGAAATAAATTTGGAAGCATCCAAGGGGGGCACCTGACAACTGAACATGCAACCCCCCCTCGCTGAGAAGACAGGAAGGCATTTGCCACAGCTAGTGCCTGCCCAGGGAACTCATTTCATTCCGTGATTTATCAGAAATCACCCAGTGCACGTCCGGGCAGAGCAGAAGGCATCTGCATGAGGAGAGGGTTTTTGGATGAACTTTTAGAAATGGCAACAGGGAAATAATCATCACACAGAAGACTTATATGGGGCTCCACATTTCCAAAGTGCGTTGGGAGATCTCACTGATTAATTCTTTCCCCATGGAGGGGGTTCTTCCCACTGCCCCCCACTTCACAGATGACAAACAGAGGGGAGGGGGCTGGTGACCTGGTCTGGGAGGACGACCCTTCAGTGGCAGATCTGGGGCACCCTTCTAGGCCTACTTAACACACTGGCTATTGAAAGCTGCAGGAGTTGCCCGTCTTCTATGTGCCAGTGTTCCAGTTTGCTAATACTGCCCGAGTGCAAAACACCATAAATGGATTGGCTTTTATAAAAGGGGTTTATTAGATTACACAGTTACTGTCCTAAGGCCATAAAGTGTCCAAGGTAATGCGTCAACAATTGGGTGCCTTCACTGGAGGATCGCCAATGGCATCCAGAAAATCTCTGTTAGCTGGGAAGGCACGTGGCTGGCATCTGCTCCAAGCTCTGGTTTCAAAATGGCTTCCTCCCAGGACGTTCCTCTCTAGGCCGCAGCTCCTCTTCAAAATGTCACTCTCAGTTGCTCTTGGGGCATTTGTCCTCTCTTAGCTTCTCTGGAGCAAGAGTCTGCTTTCAACAGCCGTCTTCAAATTGTCTCTCATCTGCAGCTCCTCTCTCAGCTCCTGTGCATTCTCCAGAGTGTCCCTCTTGGCTATAGCAAGCTCGCTCCTTCTGTCTGAGCTTATATAGGGCTCCAGTAAACTAATCAAGGCCCACGCTGAATGGGCAGGGCCACAACTCCTTGGAAATTATTCAATCAGAGTCATCACCCACAGTTGGCTGGGGCGCATCTCCATGGAAACACTCAAAGAATTACAATCTAATCAACACTGGTACATCTGCCCACACAAGATTACATCAAAGATAATGGCATTTTGGGGGACACAATACCTCCAAACTGGCACAGCCAGCTACTGTGTTTAGGATGACTGGGGGGACAATTGGTTGGGTCCCCCTCAATTAACTGTAAAGCCAATCATTACAAAATGAAGACAGATGTGGGGGGAGACTCAACCCTGGCTGCCCTGTCCAGACCGGACACTGACTCAAATAAGAAAATGTCTTCCGTATTTGTATTCTAGCAGTAGCAATGATACTGAGGGGTGCACACGGAGAGGGCAAATGACTGGGAACCTATGCCCAGCCCCTATGGGCAAGGTTTTAGCATCTGTGCTTCTCAAGGCAATATGGCTTCCGCTTCACCACAGGTTAAGGTGTTTTGCCAGGACCTCTGTAGGCAAGAGAAAGCAGTCAGAGCAGGTTCACAGCCCTCCCCACTCACGGAGGAGACTCT
>PVKY010011214.1:0-12160 GCA_004027775.1 Bradypus variegatus
CGGCTCCCGGCTCTCGGCTCCAGGCTCTCAGCGTGGGCCCACAGTTTTACTTACAGATTTTATGCTGTGATCTCAGGCATTCCTCCCAGTTCAGGTTGGTGGGTGATGAGTGAACATTCACGTTTGTCCCCTGCTGTTATTCCAGATTATTTCTTAGTTTTTTTGTCCTTTATAAATTTTTCTGGGGGGGACTAACAGTCTTCCATTCTTCTGTATGCCTCCATCTTAGCTCCTCCACCCCAATCTATTTTTGAGCATTTTCCTTACACCAAAAAGAATAAAAATAAGAATAAAAAATGAAAGTAAAAAAGAATGCCTAAATCATTCCCCCACCCTACCCTATTTTTCATTTAGTTTTTGGTCCCATTTTTCTACTCATCCATCCATACACTGGATAAAGGGAGTGTGATCCACAAGGTTTTCACATTCACACAGCCACCCCATGTAGGCTACATAGGAATACAATCATCTTCAAGAATCAAGGCTACTGGGTTGGAGTTTGATAGTTTCAGGTATTTCCTTCTAGCTATTCCAATACACTAAAACCTGAAAAGGAATATCTATATAGTGCATAAGAATGCCCACCAGAGTGACCTCTCAACTCCATTTGAAAACTCTCAGCCACTGAAGCTTTATTTTGTTTACTTTTCTTCCCCCTTTTGGTCAAGAAGATGTTCTCAGTCCCACAATGCTGGGTCCAGACTCATCCCCGGGAGTCATATTCTGTGTTGCCAGGCAGATTTATACCCCTAGGAGTCAGGTCCCATGTAGCAGGGAGAGCTTGGCATACCAAACCATCAGTCCTCAGTGAACAAACTGCATAATTTAACTTGTACGGACAGTTTATTCGAATACAATAATTACATGGAACTTTGGATAGGGAGTGAAATCTGCTTGGTTTGTATAGGTTAGTGTGAAGCCCTGATACAAACCAGAGTAATTTGGGCAGAGAATAAAAATGTATTTGCAAAGCCCCCTTTGGGGACAGGGGGAAAATATGGAAATATTAAACGTCCCCACCTGGGGAATTACTGATATTCTCATGGGCATTGGGGATTACCAATTTAGGAAGCCTAGCACTCAATCTTGGGACTTGCCCTTATAAAGTTTGTTACTCTAAAGGAGAGGCTAAGCCTACTTAGAATTGTGCCTAAGAGTCACCCTCACAGAACCTCTTTTGTTGCTCAGATGTGGCCTCTCTCTCTAAGCCCATCAGCAGGTAAACTCACTGCCCTCCCCATTATGCAGGACATGACTCCCAGGGGTGGAAATCTCCCTGGCAATGTGGGACATGACTTGCAGGGATGAGCTGGGTCCTGGCATCGTGGGATGGAGAAAGCCTTCTTGGACCAATAGGGGGAAGAGAAATGAAACAAGATAAAGTTTCAGTGGCTAAGAGATTACAAATGGAGTCAAGAGGTCATTCTGGAGGCTATTCTTATGCATTATATAGATATCCATTTTTTAGTCTTTGTGTATTAGAATAGCTACAAGGAAATACCTGAAACTAATGAACTCCACCCAATAGCCTTGATTCTTGAAGACGAATGTATAACTATGTTGCTTACACTGTGTGACCGTGTGATTGTGAAAAACTTGTGGCTCCCACTCCCTTTATCCAGTGTATGAACAGATGAGTAGAAAAATGAGGACAAAAAGTAAATGAATTATACAGAGGGATGGGGGTATGGGATGTTTTGTGTGCTCTTTTCTACTTTAACTTTTATTCTTATTTTTTTCGGTGTGGTAATGAAAATGTTTTAAAATAGATTGTGTTGATGAATGCACAGCTATATAATGGCACTGTGAACAACTGATTGTACATAGTGGATGATTATATGGTTTGTGAATATATCTCAATAAAATTGAAAAAAAAAAACCTCCAGGGTAGCTCAGGGGCCATCTGTATATAGAATGATTTGCACGCCCATCAGTGCAGGGACAATGAGGGCCCTGTGAGAAGAAGCTACTGGGAAAGGTGTGTCAGCAGTTGGGCAGGCTCAAAGTAAGCCCCAGCCCCTTCCTAGGGTGGGGGGAAGACCAGTGAGGCCTGGGGTACCCCCTTCATCACTCCCAGGGCATCGCCACGGCAACAGTGAGAATCTGAGAATCCCAGAATGTTAGAGCTGGGAGGGAAACTGAGGCCCAAGGGGGGCACCTGGCCTGGGTCACAGCAAGTCCTTGAGGACACAGGAGTTTGCTTAGGGGGAAAGCCTGTACCTTGAAGCCTCTGTCGCTATCATTTTCAAGTCTCCAGATAGAATAAAAACAAAAAGAGAAATGCTCAAACTGGATTTCAAAGAGTGTGGTGTATTTGAAATTTTGGGCATTGGACAAACTAACACTTGCATGCATTCAAAAATCATCATGGAATGCAGCTGTGCTCTTCGGAAGATAATGACACTGTCTAGAAAAATTATCCATTCTTCTACCTTGCAGAGGCGGTCTGGGAGAGAAGGGATGTCGTCACAGCACGGGCAGTGTCCTCTTTCCTTATTCCTGCCATGGGGACAGGTTCCCTGGGAGACGGGAAAAGCCTGACTTGTGGATGGGTGACAAAGGCCCCACGGCTTCCTGGAGACGGGCCCATGTCAGAGAGTTCAGGGCGGGGGTCCCAGGTGGGGTCCTGTTTTCTGACCTGAGAAATGGGAACCTTCCTTCAGACATAGCTCAGGCCGAAGCACACAGACCAGCAGGAGGGGGCGGCCAGCGTGCCGCCTTCAGGAAGAGGGAAGGAAGGGTGAGTTCAGATGGTGCCTATCAGGGAGGACACAGGCTGGAAACCAAACGTCACGGAGGGCTCTCGCCAGGGTCCAGGTGGCGTGCGGGTAGGGAGGGGACGCGGCTGAGCTAGCAGTGGGGCCAGGACATGGCAGGTGCCCAGAGGAACCGGTCCCAAAATCGGGGCCCAGGAATCCAGAATTTACCCTGACCCGGCTTTTGCCTGCCCTGGGAGGGTTTTTAAGTCTTTCGGTTTTAAAGAGAAACAGCCCAGTGGAATTTTGCTAAATCCTTGGCCGTGCCCCCAGCTCCCTCCCCCAGAAATCCAGGCATCCCTTCGCTCTGGTAATCTCCATAGCTCACTCATAAATTATGAGCACATTCATTTGCATGTCAGAAGCTGGCCAAGAAATTAGATAAAATTGATCTGCCGCAATTTATTCTCTATTTTTCCAAGAAATGGCTGCCCTCCCATGTTTTATTCATGGAGACACCCAGCTCTCTCTTTTATCTCCAACTCTCAGTAACATTTTCAATTTACTCAATTTATAGCTGCAAGACGCCCTTGGGCTGGGCAGGCGGGGAGGCCACCCAGAATGGGCCGCGCCGCAGCGCCGGTTCGGGCTCTGAGGTTCTCAGACAGACAGACACTGAAGCCAGATGGAAATTGGCTCCAGCAAAATTTCACCCGCCCTGGGCTGGGGAGAAAGGTTCCCAGGGGCAGTTTGCAAAGAAGCAGATGAGCACTAACACAGGGCCTCTGCTCTGAGGCGAGCCGAGCGGGGATCTGGGGTCCCTGCTGAATTTGGAGGAGACTCTGACAGCTGCTGGGGCTTCTGCAAGGTGGAGGAGAACACCTTTGGCCTGACATGGGGGTCACCTGTTAGGGAGAGAGATGCCAGCCTCCGTCAGCCCTCCCACTCTCCACTTGCCTCCCCAAAGAAAGAGGAAATTGAAAAAGGATATTTTTGCATCTTTAGTGTCTCTATGAGAAAAGACTGCAGGATTTCCAAAAGGCATGTGGGTTTGTTTGCTTTTTTGTTTCCAGAGCCATTTTCCTCCAAGGGGCACAAGTTCTAGCAAGTGCACTTCTCCGAGGATGGTTTTGGCATTCTCAGAGCCATCCAAAGCCTGCCCAGCCACCTGCCAGGGTCTCTGTCCCTAGAGCAGAGGCCACAAGCTCAAATGTCCCGTGTGACCACATAGACGGTCCCAGGTGGCGTGAGGCCAACAGGAGAGGGCCCTTCCCGAGGGGCGGCCTCTTCTCCAGCCAATGGCTGCCAGGAGGAAATAATGCAAGCCTGGGGCTGCCAGAGCATGGTGTGTCTCAAGAGACTCCAGAGGTCCAGATCCTATGCAAATTCTCCCAAGTTCCAAGGTTGGCTCATTTGTTTTTAACACTGTCACCCAAACAGCTCCACAGGGGGGCGGGGATTTCAAATGGGGCCCACCACCCACTCTAGATGGCTGGCTCTCTCTGAGAGCTGGCTCTTTGTCTTACATGTCTCTGTGCAGACCAGCCCTGGGCCTGGTGTTCTCTAGGTGCCCAATAAATAGGCAGGAACTAACATGTAGTTTGGACCCCTCTTGTGGCAGAAGCTGCTCTTTGTCTACCCCAACATCCATTCCTCCTCCCCTCTTTGAAGCTAGCAAACCCGGACTTTTAGCTGATCACATTGTTTCCTGGCATAAAGACATTTTTCTGTTTCCCTTGCAGCGAGGGACTATGTCCCAGCCAATGAGAAGTGAGCATAACTATTGGGTGGGACTTCTAGGAAGGATGGTTAAAGGGAACTGACACAGCTGGGAGGAGCCCCTTTGTGCTCTTTTGCCTTTCTACCTTCCTGTGGGCCTAGTCATGATGGCTGGAGCTCTGGCAACCATCCTGGACCTTGAGGATGGAAGAAGATGCTGAGGTTGGTGGGGCAGAACAAAAGGAATCTGGGTCACTGATGGTGGCAGAGCTGGCCCACTATCCCGGGCTATCTATGTCTGGATTTGTTTTACAAGAGAGAAATAAACTTTACCTTGTTTAAGCCACTATTATTTTGAGGTTTTCTGTTATATACAGTTGAACCTAATCCTAGCTGATATACCCTCCTCTGAGGTGTAGCTGCTCAGAACCACCTCAACCTTGCAGAGCCCAGGGAAGGAAGAGGAGAGTCCAATCCATTAGGTTTACCTTCACAAGGAAATTCCATGGAATTTGTTGAAGGGAAAGAAACAAAACCTGGTTTGTGGACTCTCTGGGACCCTCTGGGTATTTTGTTAACAGGAGACCCAGGGAAGCCACTGTCTTTGGTGGAAACACTTCGGTGGCTTTGAATGACTATCAGTCAGCCTGGAATGGGTTAAGTATGTGCCTACATGGAGACAGGGGGATGGACCAAATGACTCTCAACACTCCAGACTCGCTAAGAATGGAGAAACGATTGTTGGGGAAAAGCACCTTCCTATATGGCATCCCCGAAGCCTAGAACAGAAGCCGCTGCATGAGTCCCTTCCCCAGTGGGGTACTCAGGTTCCCTGGAGAAAACTGGCCCAGCTCCTTCCTCTCAGATGACAAGTGGGGCCTCAGTTTCCTGACCTAAGGAATGGGAACACTCCCTCAGACTTTACAGTCATGGCTTAGGCCAGAAAAAAACACATCTGCAGGTGGGCCAGGCTCGAGAAGAGCTCCTACAGCTGCACCGTCTGGGCCACAGCACAGAGCCTGCATTTCTCTCTCCAGTCGCTGCTGGGACCTGTGCATGACAAAGCTCCCTGTGACCTGGAGGCTTAGATCCCATCCTCTGAGACACAGCAGAGGCCCTTAGCACTAAGGCACTGGAAGAGGCCCAGACCTCTGAGGGCCCTGTCCAAGTCTCAGCTTCACACTCTCTGGCCGCATGACCTTGCGCTTGTTAGTGATTTTGGCTGCAAGTAACAGAAGCTCCAACTCAAAATGGTTTAATCAATGAGAACAGATTTTTTTTTTCCCGTAAATAACCAGAGACCCCAAAGTAGGGCAGCTCCAGGCTTGGTTAATTCAGCAACTCAACAACACCATCAAGGAGATTCCTTTCATCTTTCTGCCCTGCTATCAGTGGCAGATTTCAACAAGGCCCCCATTCTTCGCACAAACATCCACCTACCACCTGCCCCACCCCCTGCCCACCTGGGCTCAGCAGCGTGACATGCTTCGACCCGTGAGATGTTAGCACATGCACGCAGGCAGAGACTTGAAATGGGCACGCCCCTTGGAGCTTGTCCTTTGCACCCCTGCCCTTGCCCTGAGAACCTCTTGGAGGATCACAGCCGAGGGAGGCTGACTCCAGTCATGTGAACAGTGAATGCTTCCTCCTGAATGTCCCTGAGGTCTTGAGGTTGTTTGTTACGCGGCGCTATTGTGGCGACAGATGACTGATGCACATCCTCAGTACGCTGACTTGGACCTTACGCTGACTCTCCTCGTAGCTCCAAGAGGCAAAGAAAAGGGCGTATCCCTATCTTGGGTCCTTTCATCAGAGCAGGAAAAATGTCCCCACCAGCCCCTAGGCGATTTCTCCTCGGCAGCAGGGCATCTCATGCCCACGCCTGAGTTACTGAAAGAGGGAGAGATCACCATGACTGGAACAGTCAAGAATCACCCCCTCGGCTGTGGAGTGGCCCACATGCCCTGAGAGGGAGAACAGGCCCTGGGAGGGAATAGGAAAAGCACAGTGGGGCTGGAGAAGGGTGTGTGTTTGTGTAAGGAGGGGAGATGGCTAGAGGACAAGCAACCAACAGCATCTCAGAGACTTGGTTTCCCCATCTGCCAAATGGAAATAACACCTGCTCTACCCACTTCTCTGGGTGAAATGAGAGAATATATACAGGGACATTGTGATTATGTGATTATAATGCAGATGGTCTACAAACCCATCAGATATTGGTCTTGTCCCCTAAAAAGGGCCTCCATTGGTCCTTAATGGGGACTAAAAACCATATAAGAATATTTCTCCAGCTTCCCTGAGTTCCCAGTGGTAAGTTCTTGTATAGCGACTGCATTGTTTTGTTGGGTTCTGTCGTAGATTATCCGAGAGGGCCCAGGGGTGAGGCCACACCCCCACTCATGAAGGCAGGTCTCCTCCGAGTGGATGGACACCCCAGGGGCAATCACCTACAGAAGAGGCAGGGCCTCCAGGAGGAACCAGGAATAGCCTGGCCTGATTGGGGCAAGTCTGTGGCTTGGGCCTCAGTGTCTGAAGAGTGGGGTGGGGTAGGGCTGCTGGGGAAATGCCTATGACCAGGCACCCCCCTCAGGGATCTCTGACATCTAGAGGTTGCAAAAGAAACAGGATCTCAGGCACAGCAGGCTCTTTGGGGTCCAGCAGCCAGCCCTTCCCCACTCTCCCTCCAGCGTGGACCCTTGGGAATCCAGAAGTTTCTTCATTCAGGTTGATGACAGAGTGCCTATGGATATTCCTTCGGGGTGGAGTTGGATGTCTGCAAAATTCATTTTGTATGTGGTTCAGCTCACACCACGGACAGTGCAGAGTAAGCTTTTGGCTGAGGAAGAACATTCATAAGTAAAGTCACAAAGCCAAGCCGTGAGCCTGCTGGCCATGGGTCCCTGTCCTTCCCCTTATTGAGTTCCATGAGGGACAGGCTAAGAGGCTTGTTTCTTCAGGTCCCGGACATAAAACCTTAATTTATGGGTGCTTTCCACTCTACCCACAGCACTTCCCCCCATGACCTCTGCAGCGTTGCCTGGGGGGCTCAGAGGCCCTGCCCTAGGGGACTGTTAACAGAGCACAGCCCCTCTGCAAGCGGAGTCCAAGGCAGCCGTTAAAAAGGAGGAGGCCGCTCTCTGAGAACTGACGCGGAGGCGCTCCGGGGTGCAGGGCTAACGTGAACAATCAAAGTCCAGGACAGCGTGTGGGCACAAGCGCGGGACAGGGCGCGTCCCTGAATCCCTCACGCAAGAACGTGGTGAGAGTGGCTGCTCTGGGGAGACGGAAAGGAGAACTTCCTCTGTATCCTGGAGCCTTTTGCACTGTTTGAACATTTGTATCACATGAGTGTTTTACCCATTTAAAATAAATACATCCATTCTCTGTATGGGGTTTGTATTATTTTTGCAACGGTCCTGTAAGTTTGGAATTATTTGAAAATAAAAACCTTAGGGGAAAAAAATAAAACCTAGTGAAACTGAATTGCATACTGGCAAGTGGTTAAAATGGGAAATTTTATGTTGTATGTATGTTATCACAGTAAGCATTTTCAAACAATCCGTTCCAACGTGCTTTGACCATCTTCTCAGCTCCGTTTAAGCCTCCCTGTGGGTGGGTATGGTCACCCCCACTGCAGAGAAGCTGAGTGACCGACCCAGGGTCTCCCCGGACGGTGCCGGCCAGAGCCAGCAGCGGCCCCCACTCCCAGTCTGAAGGGCTCCCAGCATCGGCGCCGCCGTTACCTGGGTGGTGCACCCTGGCTGGCGGGTGCCCTGCAGTCTGGGCACGTGGGGCGGGCGCTGCGGAGCCGGAGCCGCTGGCGCCGCCGGAGCAGGGCACGCAGACCTCACCCCGCGGGCTCCGCAGAGGCCGCCACCCGCCTGCCAGCCCTGTTCCCAGCCCAGGGCACAGCTTGTAAAATACATTCTCAAAACACCTGTCATCTTTTAACTGATGTTTTTAAAATTGATTTTCTTTTCAGACGACACGTGCTACGAGCCTGCTGCGCCATGATCTCTTCACCAGCCACAGACTCGGGCCGTGCTCCTCTCTGCCCCTTGCAGGGCATTCTTCGAGCAGGCCTGGAATCCACCAGGATGCGGGGTTCCGGCCACGCAGGGTGGCGGGTGAGCGTGTGGGGCAATGCATGGCCAGAGGTTTTCCGAGTGACCAGTGGGGCCCGGGTCTCCACGCCGAGGCCGGCAAGGACAGCAAAGACCCCAAAAAGGGGCACACCCCAGTGTGTAGCGGGCGGCTCCCCCCAGCCAGGCTCTGCACTGGGCACTGCCACTGTGGCCTCGTGCTTACTCTGCCCAGCGAGGTCGAGCTGTAAGCGACCAGTCACAGGCCGGGGCCGTGGGTGACAAGGGAGATGGACTCTTGTGGGGATTCATTGGTTCCTTCGACAGCTATTCGGGGAGGGTCTGTTAGGTGTCGGGCTCCGTTCTGGAAGAACAAACCGGAAAAAAGCATCTGTCCTGGGTGGTGGGCCCCTGGAAATAGTGGCCAGAGAAGGCCTCAGCGTGGGAACGACAGGTGGAGCCGCCCGGGAGGAACTGAGCGTGGACAGTGGGGATGGGACGGGCCGAGGCACCTTTTGTCCCAAATCCCAAATCACCGTTGGTGGGGGAGGCCCTCCCACCTCCACACCTGGGTCCTCCCACCCCACCCCCCACCCCCAGCTTGGCCAGGAGGCAGCCCTGAGAAGCAGTGCGTTTGCCTTGCTCTTGTGGGGTTTTTAAAAAATTTGTTACTGAGCCACCATTTAAAATGGGAAATTTTATATAACAACCCCGTATTTTCTTTTATTTTCTTGGAAAAGAAAAAAACATCAGATGTGGCAATTCTGTCAACTCAGTTTTTTTGCCAGGCACCATTGGGCTGGAGTGGGGACCCACCAACCTTCACTTGGGACTCTCAGTCCCCAGGGCCCCACCGTCCCCATTAGCCCACAGACTCATTGCATGGCCGCCTGGCCCCTGCTGCCTGAGTTAAGGGTCCCAGAGGGGCTGAAGGGTGCTAGGCCAGGGGTCCCACCCTCAGGGGCCCTGCCTCCCTGCTGCGTTCTGTGACTGCTCCCTGTTAGGTCTAAGCCACCCCATGGGTACCGCCCCTCTGTCCTGCCACCCGAGGACTCCCCAGGCAGACCAGAGAAGGGTGGGCTCCCAATGGGCTCTGCTGCCCACTTCTGCCCGTGACGCTCTTGCTGGTTTAGAGTTGCTTCAAGTCCTTAAATCCCTTCCCATGAGGCGCTAACATTTAACTATTCAGAAGTCTTTCCTAAGCACAGAAAAGCATGAGGACCTGAAGCTACACTTGGGATTAAGGAAGCAGGGGCTACATTTATTCCTTTTGGTGTCCCTGGGGTCCAGGTGGCTCAAAGGACCAATCTAGATGGGGACAGCACACTTGACCAAATGCCACATGCCAAGTCCAGAGGCCCAAGGCCTCCATCAATGAGGGGACCCAGGCCCGTGCAGAAGGGACACCTTTCCCTCTGGGCAGGGGCTTCCAGGAAGAGGCTCGCAGTGGGTGTGGTGACAGTGTACGGGAAAGTGGGGCTGCAACCTGCTCTTCTCAGGAAGGTGGGCTTGGGGGAGGGTGAAGGAGGGTGGGGTGGATGGGCCTGGAGAAGCGCAGCCCAGGCCTGTGGACCATGTCCACGCCTGCACCCACCTAGGAAGGCCCCGGCAGCCAGATCAGCTCAGGTCTTGCAGGAAGCCCTGGATCTGTGCTAAATGAAGAAGGTGCATTTCCTGGGTGCCACGTACTTTCCAGGGAGGGAAAGGGGCTGGGGGGAAAGGGTTCAGATATGGCTCAGATGCCCCTCTTCCCGCACCTGGGTTTAGACACCCTGTGGCTCCTTGGTGCTGATTGTTCCTTCCTTCCTACATTCGGCTAGCACACCTGTCGGGGCACCTACCATGCAGGAGAGCTCAGCGGGGGATAACCTGTGACCAGTGGAGACACAGGTGAGTGATGAGATCCGTGACCGGGCCGAGCAGGGGGACACGATGGGGAAGTCACACGTGAGCTGACCCTTAAAGGAGTTGGCCAGACCACAGAGGAGAGCCCGGAGGCAAGCCGAGGCCCAGGAGGGGTGTGTGGGAGGGAAGGGTCTGTAACGCAGCAAAGGTGGGTGGGTGGGTCCTCATGGAGGCGGGAAAGCCTGGGACTCTGTCCTGCGGCCCTTGGGGCCTCGGAAGGATGTTAAGCCGGGGGGTGAGAGGACAGCGCTTGTACTGGACAGCGGTGAGTCTTCTTCCTGTTCTTTTTTGTTGTTCTTATTATGCATGTAAATTAAGATAATGTACATAAAAGTGACAAATGCACTTAGTTATTCTTATTACCATGTTAAATTTATTTTTTCTAAGATTTGTTTATGCTTCTGTTTATTCTATCCTCAAATAGATGTTTGTTTGTACAAACCAATACTTTAGAAGCATCTGAAAATCTAGAAAGTTGAACCAGAAATGGTTCAAGAAAAGGAGACTTTTATTTATTTGTTTGTTTATTTACAGCAAAGGATTGTGATTTTTACTACCTAAAGATTTCTCACAAATCAGATATCTAGCAACAACAAGAACAACATTTGTCTATAATTTGAAGATGGGTCAATGTCAGTAAAATCAGTGTACGAAGCATATTACATTAACAGTTCAAAAAAGAAAAATCTAAATAATTTCAAAAATGCAGAAAAAGAATATAATAAAATGTAAGAGTAAAAACCAAACTAGCAAACAAACAAAAATTTAATGACTACAAATAGAAGGAAAGGGAAAGGAGACTTTTAAAATCAGCACCTTTGGTTCACAATGCGACGCACACACCACTGCAATTATGTCACATTTTTCTCTAATTCGGCTTCTTTTCCTAAGTACACAGTGTGAAGTCTGCAGAAGGCTTGAGCAAGTTAAGTGCAGAATGGTACAAGCATAATGTATTAAATTTTGTGCCATTTAATAGTCTAAAGAAAACAAGCAAAACCAAAAGCAAACTAAAAGAAAGAAAACAAAAATTTTTAACAGAGGCATTTTCCCTTTCCTTACCAGGTGAGGATATTCAAGTTTAAGTTAAGTAGACAAAGATCACAACTATTAAACAGCCATTTCAGGATTTAAACTCACTCACATTGGACTGAACCCCAACCCTTGTCTTTGCATGACGCATGATGACTCCCTCAGAATACATATGATATAGAAGAGAAATGTCTGGAGTTTCCTTCCTTTTGGCCATTTCTCATATGATTTTATTTTATCATTTTTAAATTTTAATTAATTTACTCTTACCTGCATGCAAGGCATCAGGTGTTAAGTACGGAATGTGGGCAGTAACCATTCTCCTTTATTCGTTGCCTCCCTTACTCTGAAACCCCATTTTATCACGACTTTCTTTTCTGCCCCACTTTTTAAAAAATGGACATTTGGATTGTTTCAATTAGGGAACTCTTGTAAATAATGCTGCTGTAAACTGGCGGGTACCTATTGTTGGGTGCACATATATATGCATTTCTATTTGAGACTTAACAAAAAACATTTAGAATTCGCTCTGTGTTCTGGAAATATGGGTTTGCTTGTTTTTGTTTTTTTTTAATTTACAAACTCTCTCTCTCTTACTCCCCTTCACCTCTCCCCTTTCCCTTCCCCTGGTAATCTCTAGTCTGTTTTTTGTTTTTTCTGTTTTTTTTTTTTATTTCTGTGAATTTGCTATTTCTACTCATTTCTTATAAATGATATCATACAATT
>PVKY010011215.1:0-12158 GCA_004027775.1 Bradypus variegatus
TTTTTGGGGGGGGGTGGTGGTAGGGATTGCAGTGGAGGTTCTTTCGGTAATTCTTAGCCATTTGGTAACAAGCATTTGAAACAAAGTTTTCAAGACGGCAGAGGCATTTCTTACCATGTTAGGTTTTTAAGGTAAATTTTACTTTCCAATATTTACTCACTTATTGATCTGAGTTCTTTCCTCTAAAGACTCAGAGAACAAAGGTAATTCATCTTTTACACACTTCCAAAAAAAAAGGATTAGCCATTATGTCAACCTGAGCTCTCTCTGTTCTCCAGCGAAATATCTCCAGTTCCTTCATAGAACCGGAATGTATGACATTTGTCAGATCTAAATTTTTATGTGTAAAAACTGCATGAAACCCCCAATGCAATGTGACTAAATCAGAGTACATTAACACTATTACTTTTTTCTAGATCTTTTAACTATTTATATGCAGCTATTTCTGCAGCCCAAATTATGTCATTCTGCTGGACTCGGAATTACAAGTACTCTTGCTTTTTGTTAAATGAACTATAAAGCCGAGTCTCTCCCGTGCTGGAATCACAATGGATCGTTTTAGAACTGAACAGCCAGACTCCACACTTATGCATATTCAATCTTAAATTCTGTATATCTCAGCCTGTTGATTTTTAAAATTGTCATTCATTGTACTATCAGTCTTCTCTAGGTTTACATTATCTGTATATTTAAAGTGAACTGCATGAGGCCAAAGACAGGACTGATAAAAACCATCTAAAGCCTCTCCATGTTGATGATGATTCATTTAAGCAACTTTAAAGCAGTGGTTCTCAAACTTTAATGTGCATTAGAATCACCTGGAGAGATTAAGGCTTCTTACAGATCTTTTAATATGTTTGGTTTAACTTATTCTTATGTTGGATTTATCCTGGTCTCCAGAGATATATTTTGCATAGTGCACAAACTGATGAGCTCATGTTATTATGGTTCTATTTCCAGAATGTTTAAGCTTTGCATGAGAAAGCTGAATTCTGGTTAATTCTAATAAACCCAATGTTATTTCAAATAAATGTTTCAAATGTTGACACTGTCAAAGATGAAATAAATTCTTCCAAAGGGTTGTTGCAGTTTTTAGAGTTAACTTCAACAGAACTCAGACTTATAAAGGGAACATCCAGACTTCCCATGTTTACGATTTGTCAGCAACAGATGTACAACGTTCAGTTGAATACATGTCAGAAAATTTAGTCAGTGAAGGGAAATTTCAAATGTTGTCTGCCGTTAAAGCCAAAGCTGTGGTCTATTAGCTTTTCATGATACATATGTAACTTGAGTACACTTCTTGATCATTAGCCCTCTGCCCTCACCCCAAAATATGCTCAAACAACGTTTTCACTTCATTTATTCCTTCAAAACAAGTCATTCCACACAGCACTTAGATATTTAAAATCATACACCTCATAAATAGAATCAACGTATCTTAATGACAATGGCAAAAGCACATGAGTTGTACAAAATGAAATTGGACATCTCGCAGGCAGCAGAAGTGTATTAACTTAGAAAAAATGCTGGCAAACAGACAAAAGATCATTTTTAAAACAAGAAAACACTGTCCATCAAGAAAAAATATTTTCTTATACCAAGAAAAGCAGAACTTTGTTCTGTTTTGCCCTTCCCTATTACATTTTCAAGTCATGTTCTAAAGCTCTAAATTTTGAGCCTTTATCTGAGGTTTTCTTGCTTTAGGAAACTCCACTTCTACTACATAATACAGGAACTATAGGACTGTATCATCTCTTTGACAAGTTTTATATATTTTCTGCATTTTAAGGTGAATTCAACATTTTTTAAGGGAAAAAAATACCCTTTGCTAAGTATTTATTTCCTGTAAACAGCTTGAGTCCTGAATGGCACCAAGGTGAACTAGAAAACTGACAAGAATTGGGTCCCCTGGTCCTTTAAGTAACTTATGGGCTACAACTAACTTCATATGCTATACCAGTTTCAACATCAGGCTCATGTAATCTTAGTAGAAATTCTAAACTTTTTAATTTAATTTTTTCTACTAATCCTACAAATTAAATAAATCTTATCTTCACTATCCCTAAACTCCTAGGTTTAAGTTTGTAGCTTTAAAAACCTAAGTATAAAAAGGCATCATAGCAAAATACTTGTTTTCATGGTTTCATGCTTTAATGACAAGCTGTTTCACTTATGGCCCTGCTACATTCTATGCCAAGAAATGGGGCAGAGGTTTGAGGTGACACAAAGGCATTGCTTGAAACATTTTCGAAAAAGCATAATTCATGGCAAGGAATGTATCCACCTGAGAATATCTTCTTAATTTTTCGTAGTACTTTACCCTCCTGCTCCTCCTTTCCTTCACCCCTAAAATAACAACCTCCTATAAATCCATATGAATCAAGATCTAAATCAGCACTCAAAATGTTCAATACCAGTGTTAAAATTTTCTCTAAATCAAATGTTCAAAGCACTGTAAACAAAATGTCAGCTAATTTGGGGGAAAGAAGAATAAAACTCATATTCTAAGTTGGATGAGATGTGCTGAAATAGAACTTTATAAGAAAACATCTTTAATTAATAACTAGCTTACTCAAATCAAGTGTTTCACTTTAGACTTAAAATGATGTCACCTGTATGACAGTTTCAAGGCCTTACTCAAAAATCAGCTCCCTCAATCTAAGTTTGCTTAGAAACAAATGAAGACTTGTAAGAATCTAATATTTTATAAATTGTTATAGTAGTCTTTGTTCTACAAGAACAAATTTGAATACTGCACTGTACAAAGTTATAAATAATATTTTGAATGCACCTAAATCACTGAAACTGAGTTCTATTGTTATCAAAATACCAGAAAGTGTGTCACTGAATACAATAGACACTGATGGCAATAGTGAAGAGTGGATGGATAGCAGCTCAAGAATTAATTTTTTTTTGAAATTTTAACAAAATTTTCATATACATTTGGTCTCCAACAGGTAGCCTTCATATTTATTCCAAATAGCATTATAAAAAATTATTTATCTGTAATTGTGGTAAAATACACATAACATAAAAATGAACTCTCTGACATTAAGTGCATTGGCAATACTTTCACCACTATCTATGTCCAGACTATTTTTATCATCCCAAACCAAAACTCTGACTCATTCAGCAATAGCTCCCCATTCCCTCTTTCTGCCACTTGGGGAAACCACTATTCTGCTTTCTGTCTCTAGGAATTTGCTTATTATTGCATATAAGAGAAACAATACAATATTTGTCCTTTTGTGTCTGGCTTATTTCACTGAACATGATGTCTTCAAGATTCATTCAAGTCTGGATGAACGAAGACTCCAGATCCCTGGAGAGGGCTAATATATCAACTTTCATTTCATATATTTTTTTAAAGTGCTGAAAATAATAACAAATGTGTCTCAACACATGACAGAACATGATTCTTATTATATGCAAGTTTAGAAAGGCCACCTGAATTGTAAAGAAAAACACTCTATTGCTTAATCTTGCATACTCCCCATACTAAATTTTTCAAAGACACAGTAAACTATGTTTGGCTAGGACAACCTACATTTTAATCCCTACAAAAAGGATAGAAGGAATAACAAGCTAGGCATGAGTACTAAGGGACATGATGGAGACATAATGCAATGTTACTCATTCCTGATTATGATTTTGCTGGGAGTTCACCGAAGAAATCAAGTGGCATGACTATATTAGTTCTTACCAACAGGGCCAAGCTGACCAGCAGCCATGCTTTCAAGGCCTCCACTTGACTATGCCCATTTCTTATTTATAGGAAAACAATTAAGAAATCAACCATCAACAGAAGATGTAACATACTGATGATGTCTTCATGTTAATCACCTCACAATATCCCCAGTAATATTAAATTTAACATCTAAAATCACCCATCTGGGAGCATACCTAATCTTTAAATCCAAGAGCAAGGTAAAGGGGGAGGGGTGTTGGAAAACATGGTCTTCATTCATTCGGTCACTAATGTAAATGGTCCTCATTTTAATTAAAAGAATATTCTTGTATGGCAGTCAAAAAATGAATGAATAGGAATAAGGGACTCATTCTGTTCAAGTGGAGACTTAAGAGTTTCCTTTAATCCCACTGCAAGTGCTAAATACTTAAGATTTTCACAGTTCTCAAGATTAGAATTTACTCATACTGATAACTAAATTCAAAACAGTTTAATAATAAGCACAATAAAAAAATCTAAATTCTGTGAGGCTTATAAGCTTGAGTTTAGAATGAGTAATTTAGGTTTTTAAAATTCTCGATAATTACATGAAATGGTCTACAAATAGTGCCTCATCTTGAATTTTCATCAGAACGCTACTTTAAAAGTACTAGTGTTGAATTTCAGTAGATGTTAATTAAAAAGTCATTATTTAGAGCAATTTGAGTATCAGTCTTAAATTTGTGAATGGACAATCTAAATGACAGGTAAAATAGAAAAAAAGATCCCCTGAATAAATATTTGACATGTCCTGTAAAAGTATAAGCTTAAATATGTAAACAAAAACACTTAAAATGGAGGAGTTTAATTTTGTAAACTTATCAGTGTTATATTTCTTTCCTTTATTAAATTAATCCAGTACAGATAAAATATAGTCTCAATCTTAAAGTGACAGAAATTTATGTTGTGAAACACAGCAGTTAATGCCTGGAACATAAAAATAAATATTTGTTGCATGAATTAACATCCAGATCTAAAATTTCGGTAAAGCAAATGTTAAGACTGGCTCCTGAAGTACTGGGAAAGGAAGGCAAGTTTTATGAATAATGATGCATAAAGCTCAATTTGAAGGATGCTACTCAATGATATATACTTAATTTACAGTTTTAAATGTAATATTTTTTAGGGAAAATAAAAGACATAGAAAAGTCCATCTGGGCCAGACGAGAGGAATGAGAGATTTTCAACCATATTCATTTGTACATATTATGATTGCCAAACATTAAGTATTGTAAGCTTACGCGTGCTGTCTTAAGGCTCAGTACGATAGGCAATTAAACACTTCTAAACTGTATTGACCCTATAACTTATAATGAATGCATAAAGTGGCTATATACACAAAAGGTACTGAAGAAATGTCATCCAATGATTTCAAACATACTCTGTGAATGTTCTTTAAAGGTACTTTTAAAATTGCTTACATGTTCCTTAATTTTACCTGGCCACCTTCACCAAGAGAAAGCAATGAAATCTCAACTTTAAACATTTGCCAGGAGAGATGCTGAAAGAGATATAAATGCTTTTAAATATGCCATTAGTTTTCTCAGTGAGATACTTAAGCAAAAATGAGATCAAGGTAACAAAACTTCACAACATTAAGCCTCTTCACATTATGTGAGATAATACATAACAATTTTAAATTTAGCATCCCTGATCTTTAGAAGAATCAAGAAGAGAGGTAGAAAACTTCAGCTGGAAGATCTCATAGCAACGCTAAATTTTAGAGGGTGTCTCTTGCAGATTAGCCCACCAGCAAATGACTACACAAAGAAACAAAATTCTGAGTTGAATAAGGCAAGGATTTAAAAACTCAATTTTGGAAGTGAAACAAATTCATTCAATACTATCATCCCAATTACTTTAAAACTCTTCAAAAGGCAAAGTAAAAGATAGCTGATAAGCAAAATGCTAACTTGCAGAAATGTGAAATTATTCAAAAAAGCATTAGTGTAAGGGTAAGGCTAGCATGAAAACACTGTTTAAGCAAAAGACCTTGCACAAACCAAACCAAATTACAGCATTATCACTTTAAAGATTTTTTTTCTAGAAGTTGAAGGATGTGCTCTTAACAAAAAGCTGAGGAAAATAAATCCCTCCAGATAAATCTTTACATAAAAAGCAAAAATTGAGCAAATTTCAAGGAACTTCAATTAAAAGAAACTACCTGCCTTAATTTAAAAATTGTACCCAATGTGACAAAGACCAATAAATGAATCGCATTAAAACATGAGGTCAACTGTCTTTTAAAACTTCAGTCAGCTACTTCAGGCACCTTTGCCCTCATATATTCTACTTTTATACACTAGAAATCTTAAACAGGGTACTATCAGTTCGTGCTTTCAGAAAACATTCTCAAGGAATAGACCTATCCCTGTAAAAATTGCTTGATTTGTACTTTTAATCAGTTAAGTAAGTACATATGTATAAATTCTACCAAATTGTAATATAAAATCAGTTTTGACAATTGAGTATCTTCATTTGAGGAATCAATTAATAATTTAGAAACTATTAACTCACTGAGTTATTAAAAGAAGTCAGTTACTGAAGACGCTGTGGCATGTGTCCTGTAGCCTCACCTGAGGCCTTCCAATTACCCAAAACGTGACATCATCTTCTACAAGTTAATGCTTCTGGGTGCCAGCTTATAATACTAAAACTCAATCTTCAGGTCAGTGTCAGCAGGTGGCAAGCACCACCTATTCTGTCACCCCAGCAGAAAGAGGGCATGTATCACTACTGTAGACACACATCTGTAAACTTGCACACTAATTTTAATCTTAACAATTTCAGTGTCTTAGTGGTTTTAAGTTAAAGGGGTGGTTCAAACATTGTGTCCTTTCGTTCTTTAGGATTACGATTAGCTTATTGGAAAACCCAGAGCCTTCTGGATTTGTGAGGTAGTAGGCTTCAACCCTCATCATGCATAGATCACACTTCTCCAAAGTTGGTATGGCCTGTCTCCTTGGCATGGTCCCTTGCTTCTGCTTGTCCAGTCAATCCCTTCTGGCACACCATGCATCTCAGGGTAAAGCGGTTTACATCAGTAAACTGTCTTTTTCTTCTAGCTTCATCTGCTAATTCCAGAGCTTGCACAAGAACAATATCATCATTAGAGGAAAAAATGGTCAGAGGAGGGGTGTCTGGGTCAGGGAAGTTACGCTGAAGTGGATCATAGTGGATGCCATCATAAATAAGCAAGACCCTTTTGGTATATCCGGCATCCTCTCCAAAACGATCAATTCTTACTGTCTGTGTATCCACTACACATATTTCACATTGATAGAACTTAGACAAAATTGATATCTCAATAGCTCCTCCCCATGTGTCATCCCTTTTGATCCATTCACAGTACTCTTGATTTGTTTTTCCCAGTATTGCCTCACTATACAAGTCTGGATCACTTGCTACAATTTGTGCTATGAGTCGTCTCATCTCAGGGGCACAAGCTGGATTTAAGACTCCCCCTTCAACAACATAGTACACACTGGTGAAGAGGCAAGAGTTGTCTGCTGGGACCACCATTCTGGCAAGCACAGGCAAAGTTTCCCTGAAGGAACCAGGAGCACCAAGTTTTGTAAATGCAGGTGAAGTTTTGAGCCTGGTTTGGTCTTCTTCAACGATCAGCATGTCGCCTGTTAAAAATAAAACAAACCCAGAACGGCAGAGAAAATATAGATGAAATGGGTGTTCACTAGCTCAGCCTGTAAATTACAAACAGAAAGAGTGAAAGCAGGAAGTGGGGATACTAAGGAGAAGAGAGCTTTGCAAATAAGTTACCAGTAGCACTGAATCCTCATAAAAATGAAAACAAAGGGCAAAATGCTTCACGCAGCTTCCCAATTTAGTGAGGGGGTTTGGGCTATACACCTTTATATTTACTTTAAAAAGACATTTCAAAAACAAAGTTTCTTTAACCACATTTTAAAAGCACAAACTTCCAACAAGTGTTCATCACAGATTAGGCCACTAGGGGGTTGTCCTGAAATTTAAACGTATCTATCCTGTTTAATGGAGACAGAGTCCTTGGTATGAGAGAAAAGCTTTTAAATACCAAAGTTGTCGTTCAAGTTTGAATACTAGATAGGAATAACTACTGTTGGTTAAACATGAAAGGGTCTTTAATGGATGTCTAAAATGCTAACTCTAAAATCAGTGTGCCTAACTGTGAAAATGAGTTACTGTGAAGAGGATTGCACAAACAAGTCAGGAGAGCAAAAAAGAAAAATATCTTTTACCCTTCAGCCTGCTGATTCAGTAACAGAGGAAAAAAGAACGATAGTGTAGTCGGGACGGTAAAAAAAATATGTCTTAATTTTGTTTACACTTTTGTAGATGCAGAGTGAAACCAAAATGATGTGAGACATTTTAAAGATAGACTAAAAACGAGACTAGAGAAAAAGGACTTCAAGGCTTTGGGCTTCTCATACAGGTTGGGCCCTTTTTGTCTTTTCAACCATTTCTAAAGAATAGGGTATGCTAGATACTTGCCCTCCCCTCCATCTAAGTTATTTGTACCTTAACCTATCCTCTCCCTTGCTCTCAAAGCCCCCAGATGACCCAGAGCCAACTTGCCGTGACCTTTTCTCTCTCCTCCCTCACGCCCCTCTCCAACCTCCCAAGACTTTCCTTGGCACAGCCCCGATCCCCTTACCTGACTGGATGGGCAAGTCCTCCAGAATGGTATCCCCGTTGCTGAGGTCTAGGCACTCCGGCGGGAATCCGACGAGGATTCGCTGCCCGCCGGGCGCGATCCCGGTGATGGCGGCAATTTGGCCCTGGAGTTCTCGCACCCGGGTCCGACTGGACAGCCCCTGCAAAACATGGGTGCCGTCCTTGGCCTTGCAGCGGAGCCGCCACATCGTGTCGGTCCGGCTGCCCACGGGCCAGGAGCCCGCGGGACCACCTTTGGTCCCGGCAGCAGGTTGAGAGAGGCCGGCGGGGCAACCGGCCACGGGGGGAACCCCAAAATGGCCACCTTTCGCCGGGCCAAACATCGCGATAAGTTGCCGGGGGTTACAGTTCTCGCGATTTTTTAGTACGGTTCTGTCTTAGCTCTTTAGTAAGCGCCAACTTTCTTAAAGTGACACCTAATTTCCACGCTCCAGCTCTCACGAGACGAAGGATGAGGATTTGTCCGTACTACTGGTGGTGTCGCCTGTAGAGCTAGTGAGCATATATCTGCATCGGCAGCATATATGTTCAAGGGAGGAGGGCGGGGAAGGAGTTTCTGAATCAAGTAGGTCGGAATGTAATCGTGTTCTGCGTGAGGTTGGAAATGATTAAATCGGGGCTTCCAAACTCCCGAGAAACAGAATCATAATTCAGAACGCAAAGGAATGTCAAGAACGACCAGATGCTCGTGACTGGACTCGAGTCGCTGCAACAAACATTGACTCATTGAGGTTAAGGGTGCTGGAGGGCTGACCTGTCCGCCTCAGCGGGACAGTGATTTGAAAACGTTGATTTGCCACTTCAGAAAGCACAGTATGAAGTCAACATCTGGGCCTAGGGTAATTGCTACATTCATGTGGTTGTAGTAGAAGGAGGAGGAAGGAAGAGGCTAGTAACAAACGTGTCATCCAGGCTTCAGTTTAGGCCCTGGGCATAACAACCTGAAGACTCCATTCTGGCCTTTAGTATAACAAGTACTGGTAATCGGGGGGAACGGGATGGAGTGAAAGAGGCACATAAACACTGAATTTCAGAAAACTGATAAAATCGTGTTAGATTATACGACCATTTTCCAGTCCTGTATCTCTAGGACCTAGAACTGTGCCTAGCAAATAAAAAGCACCCAATAAATACTGAATGGATAGTCAGAGTTGTATAGGCACAAAGAAGGCAACTAAAACACACAGGGAGTTATAACAAGCTTCAAAGAGGAGATACTGTTTGAGCTGTTTGAAGGATGAATTTAATTCTCAGGTTAAGAAGGGATAAAGACATCCCTGAGTTTATGTCTCTTTTCCAAGAACTCCATACTCGTTATTTTATTTTACTTTTATTATTTGATTTTATTTATTTAATTTTAATTTAATTTTTTTATCCTGAATCCAGATCAGCAAGTCCCATTTTTCCTGGAGTGGGTTTATTAATAGAATCAATTATCAAATGGGCCTGGGGCAACTATGAAAACTGTAGTTCAGTTGGAATTTACAAACTAATCTTGTGTGTAAAGCCTCCACCTCTGTCAACAAGTTATGTGAATCGTTTGCATCTTCACACTTGTCAAGACCTAAGTTTCTGTTGAACTACTTTTCTTCCTTGGTTCTTCAAGTTGACCGTAAATGGGATGACCGCCAGATGTAGTGTGTGTGTGTGTGTGTGTGTGGCGGGGTGGCGGCTAGAGATAGAAGTTCTTTGGAGTATGTGGATGGGTCCAGGGAAGCTTCTGATTCAGTGATCGGAGTAGTTGATATTCTTGGTTATGTTTGACCTATGGGACGGATCGGAAACCACCCTAAGGTGTAATCAGCTCAAGTCCTGTGGTGGCTTGCTCTAGTAAAGCACATTCTAAAGCTTAAGTTACAATTTATGGGTCTAACGAGGTACAGCAGGGATCCAGGAATGAAAGCGTTAAACCTTCACAGAGTTCTTCTGTCACCTAAAGCTTGCAGCCTATCTCGGCGGTAACAGATTAGTTGTATCTCGCGAGACTTTGATTAATACTTTTTATTAACTCCGCCCCCAGCTTTCAGAGTTGCCACGCAACGAGGCAACCACAGTGCAATGAAATCTGGGAGCTTGTGATCGTTCCCTTTCACGGTTCCATCTACCTTCCGGAGCTAGCGTCATCGTTTCCAATTTGAGCCCCGCCCCCTAGAGCCTGCAGGCGCACGATTGGTCAATGATTCTCTCCAGGTGAGGACAGGCGCGGTGGGTGGAGGCAGGCAGTGGAAAGTGGTTTGTCAGGGATTTACGTTCACGGCCCCGGCCACAGCCGTCCGCTTCGGTCCTCTGCGTTACTGGGGAAGGGCTGGGGCCGCTGCCAGGAGGAATCTTTGGAGGGATTACTGGTGAGCGGCAGCTGCGCAGCGTCTGGAAGGGGCCTGGGCGGGCGGGCTGAGGGCCGTTCTGTGCACCCGGCGAGGTGCGGGGCGATGATGCCTTGCTGTTTCGGGAACTCCCAGTACCCGAGGCATTGCCGGGAGTAGGGATGTTCCTGGTCCGGCAACTGCAGCTGTTGTTTGGGCTGAAGGATTTGTATCGTCAGTGGAGGAGCAGTGCAAAGTCCTTCAATCAACAGGACCTTCTGTCCGCACGAAACCCTTTTTGTTTGGGTTTAGTGAGTGAGTTCGAGGCTCGCATGCACCGGGGCGTTCAAGTCAGTACTTAATATTCTGCAGGTGACCTTGGGGGAAGTCATTTACCACTTCTTTGCGTCCCACTGTTCCTTCTATGAAGCGTATCCCAAGGGATAGATGGCGAGAGGCTGCAGAGCCGGGTTTGAGAATGAGAATACCAGAAGAGAAATGGTGACGGATTAGAGCTATCTTACGGTCCAGTTACAGTTTTTCCTGCAGGGACCAAATTTGAGATTTCCTCACTTCTCTCATTTTTTCCTGGGCTGCATCCTACTATTGGAAGAGAATGTTGGAATGCTGGAATGAAGACTACTATTGGGCTAGTTCTTGATAAATGAGCTTGAACTCTTCCTTTCCCCCTTCCACTACTCGTTCCGATTATTTAGGTACTTACTTTAGAATCTGAGGTCCGAAAGGAACTTCCACAAGCCACTTAATGTCGATCAGCCTCAGCTTTTCAGTCTTTAAAATGAACAGAAATAATAATGATAGCAAAAACTGCCTTATTATTGGATTGAATGACGGAAGGCTTGAAGGAAATAATATAAGTGCATGTAAAATCCTGTGCCAGGTTGTAGCGCAACTCTCCTTACAGGTAAGGAAATAGAGGGCTTGGGAAGTTCATGACTTATCCAAGGACTCAGCTATTAAGTGGAGAAAGAGGACTAGCCTTGACCCTTTGCTCAGGGTTTTTTCACTTTTACCTCACTGTTTCTCTTTGTTGAGTTTTTAGATAGCTATCTTCTTCCTTCCTTCCCTTACATTCCTTTTGTCCCCTCCAGACATCTCCTGAAGAGCTGCTATGTCTTCTTCCTCAGAACAGAGCAACAATAGTCATGAAATCAAAACCCCAAATCTTCGAACTTCAGAGAAGAAATGTTGTGAGTTCTGGGAAAGAGAGGGGGGTCTGCTCTTTCCTGGGATTTTATCTTGGGAAGATAGTTATAACCTGAGACTCTGCTGCTTGGTGGGAGTGAGAAATAGTTTTTTGATAAGAAAATTTAAAACAAAATCTCCAGGTGGGAATTTCATGTTTGAAATAGGTAGACCTAGTGAAGTGTCTGTCCTTGGGTCTAGTCTGTTGGTGTAGCCCAGCAATTTCTTACTGCTTTCTTTAACTTTCC
>PVKY010011216.1:0-12158 GCA_004027775.1 Bradypus variegatus
GTGTGGAAAGCGGAGGCATGGAGAGTGGGCGTTAAAGGCCGCGACTTAATGGAAGACAGACAGGTGCCTTCAATGCGGGGGCAAGCTTAAGTCTTCTGCCAATCAAAGGGAGCCGAGGGGGCGGGGCTAGGGATAAGGCCAGCCCCTTTCCCTTAGTCGGCCCGGACTGTTATCACTCATCCGAATCCAGCCAATAGCATAGCGAGAGGGTGGTACCTACCCCTGCAGCGTGTGAAAGAGGTGCGGCAGGCAGGTGTCCACCGGGCCGCATCTTCCAGAGTCTCGGTGTCCCGGCCGCGTAGGCCGGGCCCTGTCTCCCAGCCCATCGTCCTTTTCTGAGTGCCAGTGCTTGGTACGTCAGTGTTTGCTGAGGGAAGGAGGGACAGAAGGAGACGGCGCCTCCAGGTCACTGGCCCTGGGCAGGTTGGGAAGCGCGAGAGCGGGGGGTGCCCGTCCTGCCTCTGGCGGCCACGCGGCCTTCGGAGAGTAGCTCTCCTCCGCACCTGCGTTTCCTTGGTGCCATGATGAGCGGTGGAAGTACTTGAAAGCAATGCGGAAGGCACAGTTTGCTAAATGAATGAATGAATGAACGCATTCATGTAAAGACTGGCTTGTAGGAGAGGGTGTATTAGGCTCACGGTCACACAGTCCAGAAGCCAAGCCAGACCTGTACCTCTCCTGTCTAGTGGAGGAAAAGAAGATAGGTCCAAGGCAGAAGCTAACCTTTGAGCCACAATCCAGAACAATTTCCCAAAACAGGGGCCATACCACCTGTATTAGGGAGGTCAACTCACAAAAAAGCGTCTTCTTAGGCCCACACTGCTCTAGCATGGGAAAGGAGTCTAGGGATGTGTGTTTTCACAAGAATCATTGATAACAGCGCCCCGGTGCTCAAAAACTTGACTTGAATGTGCATAAGAATCACCTGAGGATTTGCCAAAATGCAGATTCTGATTCATCTCTAAATAAGTTCCCAGGTGATGCTGAGGGTTCACAGCACACACTTTGAACTGCAAGGACCCAAAGCTGAGCTTCTCAGACATGGCTGCACATTAGAATTACCTGAGAGCAAGACCAGTTACATCAGAATCTTCCAGGGTGGGAGCCAGCCAGCAGTATTTTTTTTTTCCATAATGAAAATTATAAACTCTCAAGATTTTTTTTTTAACATCAGTTCTGAAAGGGTCCTACTTTGCATTATTTATATAAATTATTTTTGAGAATTACTGAGTCAATGGTTTTCAGAAATTGTCCAACACATTATTCCTAGTTTCTAGTATGTGAAAGTACCATTTGATTTGTGGTGTGACAATATCTGTAACTAAATAGCTCTCTTTTGACAATTTTTATTTGTTTTTATGGACAAACACTTCCCCTGGTAACCTCTGACCTGCTTTCTATCTCTGCAAATGTATTATTTCTAGTCATCTTTTATAAGTGATATCACACAATATTTTAAAACATTGGTAATTTTTAAAATTCCTGAGATGATTCCAACATGCAGCTCACCTGAGAACCACTGATTTAGGGAATGTTCCAGAGCAGTGATTGGCGCTGGAAGCATAGTCCCTGCATCAGCAGCATAAACATTACCTGGGAACTTGTTTGAAAGGCACACCTGGGTCCCCAACCTAGATCCCCTAAATCAAGCTCTGGGCCCAGCACTCTGTGCTTTAGCAAGCCCTGCAGATGACTCTGAAGCACATCATCACCCGAGAGCCTCTGTTCTGGAGTACAGAGTACTCCAGGTGACTGTGACTCTTTCCTGAGATTCCCACCTGTGTCCCAATTGGTAGGTGCCAGAAACACTGGCCAGAGGGTGTGGGGGGCTCTGAATAGAGCTGAAGACAAAGGACCCTTCCCTGGCAGACCCATTAGCAGAGCTCAGCCAAGGTTGTTGCTTTCAACCACATCTGACCTGAAGTCTCAAGGATAAAATTGCAGAAGCAGAGTTAGGAGATATAGTGTAATTTCACCATTAAAAAGAACCTACTAAGGAGTTGAGAGGTCATTCTGGAGTGTATTCTTATTTGCTATATAGATATCCCTTTATGGTTTTTAGTGTATTGGAATAGCTAGAAGGAAATACCTGAAACTGTCGAACTGAAACCCAGTAGCCTTCTCAAAGACAATCATATAATTTATCTTACACAGTATGAGGGTGTGCTAGTGAAAACCTTGTGGCTCACGCTCCCTTTATCCAGTGTATGGACAGATAAGTAGAAAAATGGGGACAAAAATTAATTGAAAAATAGGGTGGGATGGGATGTTTTAGGTGTTCTTTTTTACTTTTATTTTTATTCTTTTTTTGGAGTAATGAAAACGTTCAAAAATTGTGATGAAGCACAACTATACAGTGGTACTGTGAACAACTGATTGTACACTGTGGATGACTGTATGATATGGGAATATATCACAATAAAACTGAAATTAAAAAGAAAAAAAAACCTCCTCATGAAAGGTGGTGATGGTAGTGCAACAAAGTAATAGCAATAAATGCCACTGAATTGTACAGCAGAAAATAGTTAACAGGGCAAATTTTATGTTATGTATATTCCACACACACAAACACACACAAAATGAATGTGTATAAAAGAAGAACCTCCCTGGTGTGTAGATTCTTTGACATGAGGAGACAGACCCTGGGGCCCCAAGCCAGAGCCCTGAGTGGTGACAGGGTAAGGCCCACAGAGAGGAACAGAAGAGTGAGATCTCAAAGACAAGCATGAGCTACAGAGAGGGGAAGATGGACTGAGACCCTCAGGCGCCCCTGGGATGGCCCTTCCTCGGCCGTTGCAGGTAGCCACTGCCTCACACCATGCTCCTGGGGCTGCGCCCAAGCTATCCCTGGCCTGGAAGGCCTCTCCAGCCCTGCAGGCCACACGTGCTCTCATCTTCAGTCCAGGTGAAAGGCCTTGGCCTAGCCCCCAGTGCCCAGCACAGCCAGGGGCTCCTTTCGCTCACCTGGTGTGAGCCTTCATAGGCATTAGATTGTTGTGGGGAGGAAGCCAGCCTGCTGAGTCGGGGAGGCACAGGAGACCTTCTGGGCATCACCTCATGTCCTCACATCCTCACAGAGCAGGTGGGACTGTCACCCCTACATAGGTGAGGCTCCCTGCCCAACACCCCACACCAATCCCAGCCTGCTTGTCAGCAGGAAGCTGCAGCCACAGTGCACGGGCATCAGAATGACTGGCATTCTCCAGGGGGTTCAGAGTCAGACAGGGTTTTTCTCTTCCTTGGATGCAAGGGATGTGAGGCCAAGCTCTTTCCCCTTCAGTCCCACAGCTCTGATTCCTCTAGCTGCCCCAGGTACTAGACACATGATCACTCCCCAAGGACAGATCCTGATAATGTGGTTTAATTGTAGTTTTTCCCAAGTATCTCCTTCCCCAGTTTAAAAAAACAAAAACAAAAACAAAAAAAAACAGATGTGTTATAAAGCTCGCACCTGCCCCCAAAGGGCAGCGAGCACAGTTCTCGGGGAGGGCAGCTATGCCTCTCCTGGGGACCCCCCTGGCAGCTGGGTGCAGGGGCTGGGCGGGGGGCAGGTCCTCATGCCAAACCTCCCAGCCCGCTCCAGTTCCACGTGCCTGTGGTGGGCGGCCGCCAGCGGCAGCTCCTCAGGTGGACATGAGGCCATTCCTCTCGCCCTTGACCTTGAGGAACTCGGCCATGCTGGAGAAATACTTCTGGTTGGCCTCAGCCACCTTCTTCTCTGCTGCTTGAGGGTTCACGATCTCCAGGCCCTGTGCAGGAGGAAGGAGGGAGATGGTGGGCAATGGGCTGGCCTCCCAGTGCTGACCCATCCCTCTCTCATTGAGGCCTGCCCTGGCCCCTACAACCTCTTCATGGTTCTCCTTGGCACTCACCACCTTCTACTTCGGTGCTCACATTCCTTGCCCGCTTGGCTATGACCTCCCGAGGGCAGGCCCTTGGGGGAGCCTCAACTGCCTGGGCAGAGGCTCAGAAAGCGGCATGACGCACCCAAGGCCAGCGGGACTCAGGCCTGGGCCCATCTGCGCCTATAGCAGCTCACGATTGTAACCAGGCTGCTCACAGCCTCCTGCACTGCTCGCCTTCGGCACTTACTCTGGTGTGGAACTGGGATGCACCCTTTATGCTTCCTAAATGCAACCTCCACAACAGCCCCGGGAGGTGGGTGCTAGTGAAACACCCACTTTACGGGGATGGATGTGAGGCCCCGGTGGGGAAGTCACTGCCCTAGGACCGCGCAGAGGGTCGGGAGTGGAGCCAGCCCAGGACTTGCAGTACCTGGAGAGGGGTGAAGGCCACGCTGGAGGCGGTCCCCGAGGAGCGGTCCCGGATGGTGGACTTGCCGCCGTACACCACGCTCTGCTTCTGCAGGGTGCGCTGTGGGGAGGGGAAGGCTGAGGTCTGGCTCCCCAGCCCCCTGGTACCTGCCTCCGCCCCCCATCCGGGCTGGGCCGCACCTGTAGTGTCTTGGAGATCCTGGCTTTGGTGGCCTCATTCACCTGCGTCTGCCGAACGCGCCCGCTGCCCGACTTGCCGAGGTGGCCCAGGCTGAAGCCCAGGTCCTCCTGGTAGGCATCCTCCTCTATCTGTGGGAGGGTCCTGGTGTCAGCTCAGTTGGCCCTCAACCAGGTAGCAGCCTGAGTGCCCACCCAGCCAGTCATGCGTCGCCAGCTCCACTCTGCCCTGGCAGCCAGGACCCAGCGGGGGGCTGCTCCTCCAAGTGTGTGTGTGTGTGTGTGTCAGGACCCAGCGAGGGGCTGCTCCTCCAAGTGTGTGTGTGTGTGTGTGTATACACACGTGCGTACGCCTGTGGCAGGGGTCAGGGGAGCAGGACCCAGGCGTCATGAACCAAATCGTGCCCCAGCCCCAGCCTGTGGGTGTGAATTTATTCAAAAACAGGTCCCTTGAGGGTCCTGTTAGGGGTGAGGCGAGAATGGGTTGGGGGGTGGGGAGCCTTCCTCTGGCATGACCGGTGTCCTTGCAGGCGGAGGAGGCAGGAGGAGAGACAGCCACGAGGCAGAGGCCAAATGGAGGCAGAGACTGCGGCCAGCTGCCAGCAGGTCACTGGGCTTTGGAGGAAGCCTGACCCTGCCCCGACTTGGAGCTTCCAGCCTCCAAAACTGAGAAGCAAGGTCCTCTTATTTGAGCAAATAGGTGTTATGTGAGTTAGGATTTACCGATGAGGCTGCATTTGGGCTACAACCAGTGGGATGCCTGGGCGACAAGGAAGAGATGGGTAGTGGCGAGCATGGGGAGGAGCTGGAAGAGGTGAGCCTGGGGGGGTCAGGGCCAGGTCCTGATTGGCCTCAAACACCAGCCAAGATGCTCCGGGAGCACAGCAGGGCTCTGAGCCAGGTGCAGGTGAGTGGGGTCAATGCTGGGTATTAAAAAATCCCAACGCTGGGTAGGAGCTGCGGGACCAGGGAGGAGGCTGCAAAGCTGCTTCAGATCTGAGCCAGGGCCAGGGCTGTGGGGTAGGTGGGGTCTGACCTCTCCGAAGCTCATGCGGTTGGCTTGCTTCCGGATCTCCGTCAGCCCCAGGCGCTCCTTCATCTTGCGGTACCTGGGGATAGCAGGGTTCGGCTGGGAGGGCGCTAGCCTCTTCCCTTCCTGACCCCCTGACCCTGCTGGTCCCCAGGGCCCCTCACCTGCGGCCGCCTCGCTTCTTCCTCTGCCCATCCAGGGGCGCTGGCAGTGGCTTCACCTGCTTCACAGGAGGCGGCTCCTGCCACTTGTCAAACTTGCGCTCAATCTCATCCTTCAGCTCATAGCCCACCTGTGGGAGGCAGCAGGGGAGGCTCCTACAGCTGCCGTCCATGCCCTCGAGGGCAGTGCCCACCCCAGGCACCATCCTTGATCCTCGGGCCTCTTCTTTTCTCCAACTACACCCTGGGTGATCCCACCCAGGCCAAGGTTTGACATTCCACCCGTAGCCTGGTGACTCTCTAGCTGACAGACTGTCCACATGACACCTGGATATTTAACAGGCCCATAAACACAAGTCTGATGGGAACTGAATCATGCCCCCCACAAAAGGCATGTTCAAGTTTCTATCCACGTTCCTGGGGGTGTGAATCTGTTTATAAACAGGACTTGGAAGTATGTCAGTTAGTTAAGGTGAAGCCAAACTGAATCAAGGTGAGCCATGATCCATACAACTGAAGTCCTTATAAGCAAAGGAAATTAGACCCAGACGTGGAAAGCCAGAAGTCGGCGGGAACCAGAAGAGCAGGGACCAGGACAGAGAGGACTGCTGCAACGCTGCAGACACCAGGGGAAAGCACAGCCTGTCGAGACCTGACGCTGCACATCTAGCCTCCAGAACCGTGGGACCATAGATTCCTGCTACTGAAGCCCACCAGTGTGTGCCACAGCCACCCTGGCACCCCGAGACAAGGCTAAAGAGAATTACTGCCCAATCTCGCAGCTCCTGGGCCAAACTCCCCAGTGATGGGCTGTTTCTCGTACCCACAAAGCCTACTGGCTCTTCCTTCAAAAGACCCTGACCTGGAGCCCTCAGCGCCCCCATGGCAGCAAAGCCCTCACCAGGGCTCATGAGCTCTGCCAGTTGGCCTGGAACCCACCGGGCCCCTCCGCTGTCCTCCCAGGTCTGCTCCACTCCAGCCCCAGGGTCTTGGCCTTACCGTTCCCAGGACCAGGAGCACTGGTCGCCCACCACCCACAAGTCGCTTCCTGGCTCCACTTGGGCCCAGCTGAGTATCTCCCTCCCCAGAGATGCTTCCTAGACATCAAGGTGAAAGCAGCATCCAAACCCCCTCCTGCCCCCAAGCCCCTTCCTGTTTTATTTTTCTCCTTAGTGCTTTTTACCCCCAGGTATACCCCAGCCTTACCTGTTTATTGCCTGCTCATTCTGCCCCTAAGCTAGAATGTGAAGCCATAGAGGCAGGGCCTGTCTAGTCACTGCTGTATCCCCAGCATCCAGAACCCACACTGGTGGCACATGTGTGGAACGAATGGAGGGACAGAGGAGGGATGGACAGACTGACTGACCGACTGAGCATCTGAATACTGTGCCTGGCTGGGTGCTTGGAAAACATTAATGCACAAGATGGAAACTGTATCTGCTTTCAAGGACCAAGTCCTCAGGGAAGGTGGACACTGACTAAGGTCCCAGATAATGGTGAGCACTGGTAGAGGGGTGCGTCCCCACGCGGTGGGCTGAGTAATGCCCCCAAGGATAGCCATGTCAATCCCGGAACCCGTGGCAAAGAGGACTCTGCAGATGTGACTGAAGGGTGCCCTAAAGGGAGGAGAGGAGACAAGATTATCCGGTGGGCCCAGCGTCAGCCCAAGGGCCCTCAGAAGAGGCAGAAGATGGGAAGAGGCTGTGCTGCAGGCTCAGAAGCTGGGAAAGGCCGGGAAAGGGGCTCTCCCCTGGGCCTCAGAAGGCACAGCCCTGCCCACCGGTTGACTTTAGCCCATATGAGACCTGTTTTGGGCCTCTGAGCTCCAGGACTGCAGGATAATAAACTTGTGCTGTTTCAAGCCACTAAATTTGTGGTAAGTCATTACAACAGCCATAGGAAACACACACCAAGGGGCAGAGGGGTAGCTGACCTCTGTGTGGAATCCAGAGACAGCTTCCCAAACAAGGGGACACTTAAGCTAAGACCTGAAGGAGAGCAGACAGCAGCCAGTGGGCAGGAAGGGGCAGGGCTACCAGCAGCCGCACCAGCCACGTGAGGCCCCGGGAAGGAAGCTCGTGGGGTGGCTGCTGTGGGAGCAAAGGAGAATACCAGGGACTCAAGGGCTCCTCCTGGGAACATTTACGGAGCCCCAGCGAGGAGCCAGGCAGTGGAGACACCCTGGCCCCGGCAAGGAGCTTGCACTGGCTGCCCTGCTCCCTGAGCCGTCCCCGCCTGCCCACCTGCTCCCACTCCTCCAGGGCCCCTGGGCAGGGGAAGACTCACTTTCAGCTCTGGGTGCCCATGCCCAGAAGAGGGGAAGCTGCAGGAAGCAGTGAGCTGACATGAACTCAGGCGCTTTTCTTTCCAGAAGACAGGGACGCAGACTGTAAACTCCTGGAGGCTGTGCTGTCCCCTACGACCTGTCTGTATGGCTCCCTCTGTCTCCCCCTCCCTGGGCCCTTAACACAGGCCCAGACAAAGAGAGAGCCACTCAGTCACTGTGTGAACACCCTGGGTGCCCACTATGCCGCAGGCATGGCTCCAGCCCTGACGGAGCTCACGGTTCGAGCTGCGCTAAGACGGTGGCACTGGTCACCTATGGCTATTTAAATCCGTAAGAAGCAAAATGAGAACTCACTTCCTCGGTGGCAACAGCCACATTCCAAGTGTGCAACAACCACCATACTGGACGGTGCAGATGCAGAGCATTCCATCCTTCCAGAAGGTTCTCTTGGATGGTGCTGACTTATACCCAGCATCCCAGGGCTGCTTCACTTTCCATGGGGCCCCCCCGCCTCTGCCCTGTCGATTGTTCTCCCCCGAGACAAACCACACAGGCCTGCACCCGTACCTTTCCCTCTGTGCTCTCATGGAAGCTGTCCACACGGGCTGCCAGCGTGCACTTGGCGGCCACCAACCGGGCTGCTTTCCGCCGGAGATCCTGGAGCAATGAGAAGGGAGGCAGAGTATACATGAGCCAGCCAGGCAGAAGGATTAACCACAAGTAGCCACTTCTCAAGTGCTGGGGCCTGGGAAGGAGGCTTGACAAACTCGAAATCATCTCCTACTCCCAACGGCCTCCAGGGATGGAAGCTTTTACCTCCATCTCACTGTGGGGGAGATGGCAGGGGGTACTCACCCAGAACTTCATAGCTAATAGATAGCAGAGCCCAGATAAGATGATGGCAAAACACAATGACAACAAGTAGCCATAACGATGCTAGCAGGTGGCACTTTCCAAGCACTTTCTAGAACCCAGCCCTGGGCTGAGTGCTTCCCACTGTCCCACCACCCATCTCACTAAACAAACACTAGGTAGGGTGTCCTCATGGTCTCCAACTCACAGACATGGAAACTGAGGCTCGACATGGTCAAGGCACTTGGCAGGGATGAAAGAACTGGTCAGGGATGTAGACAGGACTCCAACCCAGACATGCCCAACCCCAAAGCCCCCAGCTCATGGTCACTGAGAAGCAATGGTGCCCAGAGCCTGCCTGACAGGCCTGAGACGTCTGTGGCCTGGGCCTGAACTGATTCTGGGACAGATGAGAAAGAGCAAGGTCAGGGAGAATGGGTGAGTAAAGAGCTAAGAGGTGTGCAGCCTGGCCTGTTGTGTGCCAGGCTCCTGCGGGCTGGTGAACCCCCCCACTTGGCCTGTAGGGCAGGGGTCAGATGGGGCAGCGCGATGACGTGACTGATGCCGTCAGCCCTAGGGCCTCCCACTGTCACTCCTCCCCGTTCTGTAGCTTTGGGCAACCCCCTTCATCTCTGCGTCTCAGTTTCCCCATCCACAAGTGGGGCTACCAGTGCTGTCTCACCTAGAGGGTCCCTGCAAAAGGGTCAGTGCTCAGGACGCATCTGCTCAGTGCCGGCCAGTTCTGCTATTACCCTCCCTGCCCACGATCCCACAGGGAGGCAGGAGGCTCAGCAGGCAGCTGACGTCCAACAGCCACAAAAGACAGAGCTAGGGTTTGAATGCCAGCCCATTGCCCCTGCAGCCTCCTCTGGCTCCTGTGTCACTGTTTTCTCCTTCCCCACTCATGGCAGCTGACAGCAGGAGGACAGGAAGGCCACTGAGAGTGGAGGCAGAGGGCACTAGGAGTGCACCAGGACCTGGAGCCAGGTTCAGGACTTGACTGCCTCAGTTTGGATGGCTCAGCCACCTAAGCGATCTTAGATAAGCCACTAGCTGCCTGTGACTCAGTTTCCTCAGCTCTAAGATATGAGGAGGGCAGGGAAAAACAGTATCTATCTCAAAGGGTGGCAAGGATTCAATGCAATCATGGAATGTTTCCAAAATGTTAGCCATCACTGCCTCCATTTCTGCATGTCAGCATTTCACCATAACTGGTGAAAGTTACATATTACTATAATAATGCACCATGACAACTGTTACTGCTTTTCTTTTATCTACTTTTAAAAAGCATAAATTTAAACCCCTTTGAATGGACAACTTAATTGTACAACTACAAATGGAAGATTATTAACTAAAAGTTATCCTTAAAAAAAGAGGTAAAATAAAACAATATCCACCCATGTATCACTGAAAATGATGCTAAACAGCACTAAGAAGGAAACAGGCCTGCATTTTGGGAAATGTCAAGGTGGCGCATCCAACAGTCAGCCACAAGCCTCAATCAGTGACGACAGTTCCAGTAATCTAGAAATGAGGCGCCAGCTATGGGGCGGCCAGATCTGGGTCCTCATCAGCCCCGAAGAAGCAGGTCCTGTTCTCCAGGTTCTGGAGATGAGGAGGCCGATGCACAGATGCTCCCACCCAGGGACTCCCGGCTGGCAGGCTGTGCTGCTGGCACCCCAGCCCCATGGGCCAGCTCAGGAGCCTCATTCCTACTCCTGGAGCTGCCTGATCTCGGGCCCCTGGTCCTGGTCCGTTGGCAGCTGAGGGCCACAGGGCAGCTGTGTGCCCGGTGCAGAGGCTGTGTGGGGAGTGGGGAGGGGGCTCACCGGTGGCAGGGACTGCACGATGTCGCTGTGGTAGATGTAGCCGGTGTGCGGCAGCACCGAGGTCGACGAGAAGCCGGACAGCGTCTTGCGCTGGGCCCCCAGCAGCATGATGTTGCAGGCGGGCATCTTGGAGAGGTTGGTCAGGCCGCCAGCCACCCCTGCAGCAGGAGGGAAGGGAGGTCAGAAGCGACACAGGGCTCACCATGGGCTCTGCACTTGCATGTGAGCAATCGGGGGAGCCTGGGGGAGGCCCCAGGAGGAGCCCGACTTGTCCATTTCACAGAGAAGGACATTCGGAGGCTCAGAGAGGTGCCACACCTTGCCTGAGGGTGCACAGCGGGGAAGGACGGGCTGACAGGAACCTGACCCCAGGCCGCACTAAGTCCCCTGCCTTGCTGCAGTGCCCATGTCCTGTGTGTTTCCCCAACCAGAAATTCCTCAAGGACCAGGGAAGGAGTGTGACTTATCCCGAGGTGTCCAGGGAGCTTGTTCGCAGGGGAATGGGAGGGGAAGAGGAGCTACAGGTAAATACTTCCACCACTGATAGGGGTGACTTGTGCCAGGCCCTGCACTGGGGGTTTCCAGGATCAGGTAAACTCTCGTCAAACAAACAAATCCTCAAAACAAGCCTCAAAATGGGCACCATGGCCTCTGAGGGAGACGGAATAATGAAGCTGTCTGTACCCCAGAAAGGATCATGCTCAGAGAAGATCAGCTAATCCATTCCCGGGGTGTACGTGTAGGCCTATTGTTGGTGGGACCCTTCGATTAGGTTATTTCAGTTGAGAAGTGCCCAGGAGAGGTCTTAATCCTCTTGCTGGAGCCCTTTATAAGAGGATGAATGCCCCAGAGAAGCTAAGAGATGAAATTCAGAGAAGCACGCAGAGAAGCTGAGAGATGGAGCAGACAGAACTTGAAAGCAATGAAACCCGGGAAAGAAGGACCAGTAGATGCCACCCTGTGCCTGCCATGTGATAGAGGAGCCCAAGCTCGCCCATAACTGGTCTTCACAGAAGGTATCATCCTGTTTGCTGTTCTTTTTCTAATTCCTCCAGGCGAACAGTTAACTCTTCAATTTTTGCACTCGCTTCTCTTTTAACATAGGCATTCAGGGCAATAAATTTCCCTCTTAGCACTGCCTTTGCTGCATCCCATAAGTTTTGATAAGTTGTCTTTTCATTGTCATTTGCCTCGAGGTATTTACTAATTTCTCTTGTAATTTCTTCTTTTACCCACTGGTTTTCTAAGAGGGTGTTGTTTAGCCTCCATATGTTTGTGAATTTTATGACCTTCTGCCTTTTATTTATTTCCAACTTCATTCCATTGTGGTCTGAGAAAGCGTTTTGTACAATATCAATATTTTTAAATTTGTTGAGACTTGCCTTGTGGCCCAACATATGGTCTATCCTAGAGAATGTTCCATGAGCACTTGAGAAAAAAGTGTATCCTGCTGTTGTTGGATGTAGTGTTCTATAAATGTCTGTCAAGTCTAGTTCATTTATCATACAATTCAACATCTCTGTTTCTTTAGTGATCCTCTGTCTAGAT
>PVKY010011217.1:0-12162 GCA_004027775.1 Bradypus variegatus
AGCAAACTAGAACAGAAGGCTTTCTCAATCCCTTGATGCCAGGTCCAGGTTCATCCCTGGGAATCCTGTTCCATGTTGCCAGGGAGATTTATACCCCCGGGAGTCAAGTCCCACATAGTGTGTGTGGGGGGGGCAGTAAGTTTACCTGCAGAGTTGTCTTAGAGAGAGAGGCCACATCTGAGCAACAAAAGATTGGGGGTGACTCTTATGTGCCTCAGGTTTTAAACAATGCTTTGACAAACTGGCCCCTGAAATTCTCTGCTCAAACAGCTCCAAGAAGTCTAACAGGGACATTTCCCAGGTACTTCCTACAGAGGGCCACCAGTGCTGCCAATATCTGTATCCCTAGGCCCAACATGAGCCAAGAGGCCCCTAGGCCCAAGGGGTGATTAATGGGCAGATAGGGGTAGGGTTGCCAGATAAAATACAGGTCACTATGTTAAATTTGAATTTCACATAAACAACAAATAATATATTAGAATATGTCCAAAATATTGCATAAGACATACTTATACTAAAAAAGTATCTGTTGTTTATCTAAAATTCGTATTTAACTTAGACTACTATATATTTTTTAAAAGCAAATATGACAACCCTGTGTGGGGTAAGAGTTGCATATTTCAGCTGAATGTCCACATACACAAGCATAAAGCTCCTAGTGCTATCAAATTGAGCATGAAGAAATCATGTGATGAAGGCAGGATACATGGGCCAACCAATTCTCCTTGAGCTCCTTATATTCTGATTCAACAGCAATTCCAAGTTTAATCTGGCCTTCTTGGTCACTTTCAAAATAGGAAGATAGAATATATTTTTATTTCAGCCTTTTGTTAGTTGTGTTTATAATGTTTAAATATTTAGACGTATGGTATATGAGTGTTCTAGTTTGCTAATGCTGCCAGAATGCAAAACACCAGAAATGGATTGCCTTTTATAAAGGGGGTTAATCTGGTTACACAGTTACAGTCATAAGGCCACAAAGTGTCCAAGGTAACGCATCAACAATTGGGTACCTTCACTGGAGGATGACCAATGGCATCTGGAAAACCTCTGTTAGCTGGGAAGGCACGTGGCTGGCGTCTGTTACAAGTTCTGGTTTCAAAATGGCTTTCTCCCAGCAAGTTACTCACTAGGCCACAGCTCCTCTTCAAAATGTCACTCTCAGTTGGTCTTGGGGAGTTTGTCCACTCCTAGCTTCTCTGGAGCAAGAGTCTGTTCTCAACAGCCATCTTCAAACTGTCTCTCATCTGTAGCTCTTCTCTCAGCTTCTGTGCACTTCAAAGTGTCCCTCTTGGCTGTAGCAAGCTTGCTCCTTCTGTCTGAGTTTATATAGTGCTCCAGTAATTTAATTCAGACCCACCTTGCATGGGTGGGGCAACACCTCCATGGAAATTATCCAACCAAAAGTCTTGTCCATAGTTGACTGAATCACAACTCCGTGGAAACATCCAAAGGATTCCAAAATCTAACCAACCCTAATATGTCTGCCCACAGAAGACTGCATCAAAGATAATGGCATTTGGGGGGACATAATACATGGAACGGCACAATGGGTCTACATTTTTAGTCTTATCCCAGTTCCACAAATGTCAAGACGTGGGCTTTTTGCATAAAAATCACCCTAAAAGGTCAATGCTGTAGTTACCTTCATTTAAAAGATGAAGAAACTAAAGCTGAGAGAGGCTTTATAATCCGCCCAAAGCTGTTCAGCTAACGGAGCACATTTTCAATCTCAGACCTGTATGAATAGAAATACATCTTTATAAAATATACTTTTAACCACCCAAAATAATGTACTGTTTATAAGTAAATATATCTTTTGATCACATCATTTAACGTGCATGCACAAAGCTAACGCATGTAACTGGATATCAAAGAGTATAATAGAAATTCCCATTGTTCAGACCCTGTACCTAAATTGCATGCATCCAGACACTTGATTTTATCAGTGTACCCACATTTGATAAAACTGTGTTATATAAATTAAATTGTTATAATTATAAATTGTGCTATAATTACACAATTCACAAGACTGGTTTATAAACAATTCAGTGATCAATGTATTATTTGTAGCAATTCTTCTTTAAGGAAAATCCCAACCAAAAGATCAAATTACAGCTTAGAAAATTGCTAGGTAGTCTAATATTAGAACAAAGAGACTGAATATTCTTAAGGTAATATTTCCATCAAGATAGGTGAATTAATTGTCACATTCCACTCTAAGAGCAATCCAGCCAACAGTAGGGAGACAATTCACATGCTTTGGAATGGAACATACCACGTTTTTACTAGTTACTAATTAACCACTCAACATTTTCAGGCCTCAGGTCCCTTATTTTGTAAGGATAGTGATTATACACATAAAGCATTTAGCACAATATTATCACGTTGCTATATTAGATCACTATATATTATAATAGAAATACAATATTACGATATATAATATATTGTTATTACTATGCTATTTATTATTGTGTTATTTAACAGCTCTCTTGCTAACCGGGAGAAACAAGACAGATGAGCGCTTCCCAGGCAAAGTGGTGGGTATCAGTTTCCATGACAACTGCGCGCGCCTGGACATTTTCCGCTCCCTAGTCGCTGGGGAAGAAAAAAGCCTAGGCTGCGTATTGCGTCATCACTACGCGCTCGTTGTGTTTCTCCGTGCTGTTTTGGAAGGTCCCGGCCCGGCTGCCGTCGCCCCACGCTAGGAATTATTTTATTCTTTTTGTATTCAACCTTTGTTACACCGCACCGAGTCTGCAAGACGGTAAGTATTAAGGGAAGAAAGAAAGAGAGTGAGTGAGCATTAAGAGACACCCCATCACACATCCCGGCCTCAGAACCTTCCTGTGCTTTCTTGTGATCCTATCAGCTTCCTCTCAGCTGGGATCGCGCCGCGTCAACTTCCGGGCGGGTGCCCGCCAGCACGGCCTCCGCCGTTCCCCTCCTTTGGCCCCTTTGTGTCCCCGCATTGTCGAGTCTCGGGCCCTGGCACGACCTCTCTCGAGGCAGGAGGCTCGATAGTGCAGGGAGCCTTTCGCTGTGGGCGTGCGCTCGGCCTCCTGGGGGGTTAGACTGGGGAACGTACCTGCGCGTGCTGGGGTAAGAGGAGGTTGCACGAGGGTCAGCTTGTGGTTCGAGGAAGGCGGGGCGGGGGGACGTAGGGGAGTGAAAGAAGCAATGGAAAATTAAAAAAGATATCACTGTCCACCTTCTCAGCGTTGTGGCCTAACAATGAGGCGCAGACATAGTGGTCCTGGGCCATTGACATATTTGCGGGTCCTTTATTAGCCTTGGGAATGAACTGCTGTGGCTTTGAATTTTTTATTGTTTTCATGGCCTCTTTTTCTGTTTTTATTACACCCCTGCAGATAGTTGATTCAAATCCCCAATTCCACAGGGTAGTGATTTCTACCATTATGAATCTTTTCAACCTGGACCGTTTTCGCTTTGAGAAAAGGAGTAAGATTGAGGAAGCGCCTGAAGCAACCCCCCAGCCCTCCCAGCCCGGCCCTTCTTCACCAATTTCTATTAGCGCTGAAGAGGAGAATGCTGAAGGGGAAGTTAGCAGGGCAAGCACCCCTGATTCAGATATAACTGAAAAAACAGGTGAGTTACATTGTTGCTAGTTGATGTAGCATCAAGAGATATTTTTAGAAGATGAAAGCAGGAGGAGGTCTAGTTTTTATTCTTGATGTTATGTATGTATTGATGCGTTGTCTTTCGGTGTGCCCTTTTTAAAAACATCTTTTGGACTGCCATGGGTACCATATACCTCAAAATGATTACCCATCCATGGTTGCTTCATTTTTACATGAAATCAGAGTTTAGGTCATCCTTAGATCAGAATAGTTCCTACTAGAAGAGGAACCAGGTAATTCAGTCTGTGTATAGACCTTGGGACTATTTGGCCAGTTGTATTCATTCATTCCAATATTCCTTCCAAAAATACTGATCACCTACTATGAGCTAGAATTGTGCTACGTGCCTGAAGACAACCTCTATGCATAAATGAAGATAAAATCATATTTAGATGTTGCCATCTCTTGACTTCTTGGACATCTCCCAGGGTGCATGTGAATAATTGGCCTTCCTGTCGAGTGAACCGTTTTTAGTCTCTTCAGCAGATTGCTCTATAGACAACAGATTTGGAGAGAAGCAGAAAATTAAAATTTTCATTTTAATCTGTGTTCGTTGAGTAACTAACACTCGAATATATTTTCGGCTCTTATGTTTTATTCATAGTGCTATTTCAGATTTTTTCATTCAACTTGCAATAAGGATCCTATGAGTAGGTAGTGTAATACACATTTTGCAGAAATGAGACCCAGAGAGAGTAAGTAACTTGCCCATGGTCATTTGTTAAGAAGTTGCTAGAGACTCAAGCATTTTGATTCCAGAGCATAAATTCTTTATGGAATAGGGTTTCCTGAGAAGTAGAGGTCTGATTAGGGTGAAAGGAATGCTATTTTAATGTTTATTTTGCTAGTACCATTTTTTTTTTGTAGTACCTTTTTATGTAAAACAGTATTTCACAAGCAGTGTTAATGTGGCACTGACAAGATGGATAATGCATGTCTTCACCTTTGGTATCCCTGTTACGTTTGCCTCTCTTCTGCTTAAACCTAACAGTGATGACATTGGGGATCAGATTCCCTGCAAGTTATCATTAGAATAATGTTTCTAAGTACTTTGATGTAATTGGAACATGGTGGAACACCTTGGACTTTCTGAGGAGTTTTGAACTTGTCTGAATGCCTTGGGTAAGACTGAGGATTTTTTTTTTTTTTTTGAGAAGTTGTAGTTTTATAGAAAAATCATGCAGAAAGTACAGAGTTCCCATATACCCCCCTCACACACAGTGTTCTCTTTATTAACACAGCATTAATCTTATCTTTGTTATAATTGATGAAACAGTATAAGAGATTGAAAGATTTTAAGCACAGGAGTGACTCCTGGGTTCAGTTTTTCAACAGATATTTGATTTTCATAACATATGGTATAGTTAATATATGAACATGTTTTTACAGTGAATATATTCATCTGCATTTCTTAGGTAGTTAGAAAGAGAGGTCAGGGAGGGAGTGGGCTTTTGATTCTTCGAAGCCTCTGCTTTTCCATTTTAGTTAAATGTGGGACATTAGACAAGTCACTAAAGTCTTGAGTTCTCCAGTTTTTTTTTATCTCTAAAAGTAAAAGCACCTTGTAAACTGGAACTGAGTGGAAGGTTTCAGTTGTTTATACATATTGGTCTCATCAGATGTTTTTCTGCTTTCTCTTTTTTTCTTCCTGAGGAGACTTCACTCATGTTTTCTTTTATTGAAACTTTTCATGCATAAATTCCTGTTAAAAACTGAGATTGCCTTTAGGAACCACATGGTCAGTCTTGATGACATTGGGAAATACAAAATTTAACTTTGTTCCAGGGATAGTTAGAATACATCCTAGTGGGAATAGAAGGCTTTGCTATAGTGGTTGATACTGTGAATTTTGGAGAAACTTGAAAACTAAGGCTAAGACATTTATATCTTACATCTATAAGTACTAGAGAGCCATTAAGGATTTTTTGGCTAGAATAGTAAAAGGATGAAAGAAAGTTTGTTTTTTAGAAAAGTCAGTCTACCAGTAGTAACTATACATTGTTAGAGGGCAGAGTTTGAAGACAGAGAAATCAGTTAGGAAGCTCTTCTAATATGAATTTAATGATGGCAGTGGAAATGAAGAAAGACATGTGAGAAAGATTTGAAAGTAAGGACAGGATTTTACATCTAGATCCATGGTAGGAATGAGAAGAGATGACTGTTAAAAGAGGTCTGTTTGGTTTAGGATAGGTATTAAGCACCCATTGTAAGCCTTTGGACAATGGTTTTAAGGATTCAAATAAGAAACAGTGGTTCTGTTCCCAAGTTAACACGTTAAGTTGTGGGGGGAGGGGAGGAGAGGTGAGGGGCTTTGAATTTGGTGTTTGACCATTGGAGAGGTAAGATGCTGAAATTAGACTGAAGATCAGTACTAGAAATAGAGTGGACTATGAATGTTGACCCTCCTTCCTTTGTCTTTATATGGTAACCTCTCATTCTGTCATTGTGGTATAATGCTGTTTTGGTTTATTTATGATATAGTGTTAGGGTCTAAGTCACCTCCTAAGTTGGAAATAACATATCGTCAAAATTACTCAGAATCACTCTTCAACCTTGGTATGTGTTATCTTACCTAATTAATATGAGTTAATATCTCCTTTCCTACCACTCCTTCAGTTACCGTGTAACAGCCACACTTTCTCAAATATGCCAAACACAGTCTTATTCTGTTTCTTCCCATTTAACTGTTCCTTCTGCCTTGAACACCCTGCTAATAGTTTGGTATGACTCAGCTTCCTTATTTCATTAGCACTAGGTGTTAAAAAGGCCTTCCTTGATCATTCTCTGAAGTAACACCTTTTAGTCCCCACTGCTTTGCTCTGTTTTTGTCCAACATGTGTCAAAGGAAGGAATTACTAGATTGATGGATGAGTGGGTGATATCGATACTTTTTACATGTATTTCAGTATCCCTCCTTTTATGATATTGAAACAGTCCCCAAGCCATCTGGCACTCTTTAGCTATGGATACTTGAAGTTCCTTTTGATACAGAACAGGTTCCCTAATACGGTCTAAATCCATCCCAGCCTTTGGATTGAGGGGCATATACTTACCTTGTTTCCCCTGCCCAAGTTTATTTTGCTCTCGTAGTATCCTGTGTTATCAGTGGTTGATACTTATGCATCTCATCACTTTTTATCCCTTAGAGCATGGTGAGTTTGAAGGAATGGAATAATGACAGATGAGTGGGAGGGAAGAAAGCCTACTATGTTGTAGGTATAAAGGATAAAAATATGAGCAATGCATGATCCTTAAGAAGCACAAGGAGGAAAGGACATGTAAAAATACGGTTAAAATAATACAATTTGATAAGTCATATAATAATAGAAGATATTAAATGATGTGGGATCACAGCTGTGATTCACAAATGGGTACATTATCCATTCTTCCTGAGAACATTAGATAGAGTCACAGAGAGGTGACCTTTGGAGTGAATCCTAAACAATCAGTCATTGCTTATTGGGTGAATGGGATGAAAGGGATGAACATACATGTTACTTTGAAATAAGAGTCTGTGGCACATATATGGGGGAATTATTTATGGGAGAGGAGGCTTAGGGCACTGCAGACAAAGTTAGAAAGATAGAAATATAAACTGCTGGGTTGTAATGGGCTTTTATATGCTGTGCCAGGGAGGATGGACTTTATTTGGTACACATGGTAGAATATTTCATGTAGGAAGACCATTTATGAAGCTATTGCGTTAATTGAAATTTAAGTGCAGGCAAATTACAGGAGGAGTGGAGAAGAGAGTTTTATAAGATTTATTTGATGGGATTTGGTGATAAGTTGAATGTGGAAGATTTAAAGTTGATTTATGTGTTCCTTTGCTTTGACAGCTGGGTGATAGAAGTAGTTTAGGAGGAAGGTATTAAAAGATGTTGAGTTTGAGTGACCTATGAATTTATTAGAGAATTTAGGTGGAACCACTAGAGTTGGAGCTCAAAGAGTGGTTAGAACTTGAGAAATCAACTTGGGAATACCCACTGTGGTAGTTATTGAAAAATGTTCTAAGCAGGTTGCACAGTAAAGAAAATTTAAGTGATGGACAAAGTAATGGAAATCATGAAAGATAAGGTCATAAAAAATAATAGTTTCTGGAAGCCAGAGAGAAAGAAATTTAGTATATGATGAACAGTATCAAATGCTGTAGAGAAGTCGGGTTGGATGAGGACTTACCAGAGATCGGTTTCCTTGTATAGTAAAGGTTACCGTTGACCTTTGTAACAATTTCAGTAGAATGGTGAGGAGATGGAGACCACTCCCAAGAAGGGGAAGAGAGAAACTGGTAGTTGACAGAAAGGTAGTGTCAACAAAAGATGTTTCAGTGTTGTTAAAAGTTGAGCGTATTTGTTGGCCACAAGGAAGAAGGTAGTGAAGAGGGAAAGATAAAAAGAGGGGAAGTATATGAAGAAGCAGCATCAAGGTGATAGGATCTGGAACACAACTGGACTGTTTAGCTGTACAAAGGAATAGAGACACCTTTTATCTGGGGGAAAAGTGAGAGAGGAAAGATTAGATGAATTCATAGATAATTGTAAGGTTACAATGGGGGAAAGTTGAAGTATATACTTGCTGAACTTTCTTTTCTTAGTGAAATAGGAAATTTAGTCCTCTAAAGTAGTTACCCAGTTGAAAGTAACAGTTGTTGATAAGTGAGAGAATACTTCAGCTGTTAGAATACTTCAGCTGTTAAAATACACCATTTATCAAAAGGATTTCCAGAGAACACTGCTCTGTCACATAAAAATTGTAAGATCTTGGGTAAGACATCAACATTTTTGTTCTTAACTTTCTTTGCCTGGCTTTACCTAGATATTCTTTGAATACCCTGCCAACAATAAAATAGCTCTTCTTTAAATGATGAAGCTGAATGTATCAGTTTAGCCTCGCAATTCTATAACTGTTGGGAGATACTTAGTCTTTTTAGGTATGTGTGGCCAAAATGTGAATCATTGCTATATCTTTGGTTTATTAATGTCTGTTAATGTTAGTTGAAAAGCTATACTTGGTAAAAGAATTAGTGCTGAATTTTTCTAGTAGAAAGTATGAGTATTAATAAATAATAATAAAATGTTAAGTAAAAATCTTTACATTTTATATATACTTCTTTTCCTTCTCTGTTCTTTTACTTTTCATGCTTAGCTATTATTTTCTTTGTAACGATGTATAGAAAATTAAATGATACAGCATTGTATAATGTAGAAAGAGTAATTCTTATTTAGTTTTGGTGTTTATTTCTTCACTTCTTTTCCTGCATGTATATATTCCAATTTTTGTTTTTTACACAGTGGCATTAGATCCATATTGTAATGCTTATGTTATTTTAAAAATAGATTATTTTTATACTTTTTCCATGACAATGAATATAAAATATGCTGTATTTCAGTTTCTAAATGACTAAAGTGTGTTTTTTATACAGATATATTATAATTCATGTAGTTTCCTGTTGATGGACATTAACTTTTACTTTTTGTTTTCTTTTTTTCCCTCAGTTTTTTGCTATAAAAAGAATGCAGTAGTGACTATCCTTTTATGTAGATACTTTAGCATGTGTACATCTTTGTGGGAAAAAATTCTGGAAATGCAATTGGCAGATTAAAGAGAATATTAGTGATATTTTAGTGATTGCCAAATCATCCTCCACAAAACTTTTTCTACTGTATGCCATACTATAGCTTGGTTTTCTAATGTCTGGTTTTTTACACCCTAGCTGAAATATCATCTACCTTTTAAATCTTTGGCAGGCTAATAGGTAAGAGTATCTTACTGTTGCTTTATTTTTAAAGTTAGATATGTTTTCATAAATGTATTAGCCATTTGGATTTTTCCTGTGTTGCTTTTTGCCTTTTGTTTTTCTGATAGGTGATTTGTAATTTTTTTTTTTTTTTGTATTCCATTTGTTGTTGTCATACTGAAATTTTACATGTTTATGTGGTCAGTATGTTCATTCTTTAAAGATTCTAGGTTTTGGGTCAAGATCAGACAGACATTTCCTACTACCATATTATAAATAGATACATCATGTTTTCTTCTAGAGCCTCTCTGTGTTGATTTTTTTTAAAATGTAAGTTTTATCTGGGACTTATTTTGGTATAAGGACCAAAGGGTCAGTTTTCTTTTTCATTCATTATTCGTCTGTTATTAGTCAGCTGTCCCAGAACCATTTATTGAAAAAAAAATTTTTTCCCCTTAGATTTGAAGTGTCTTCTTTATTATCTAACTTCCCATGATATTTTCATCTTTTGGTCCATTAATCTGTTTCTCTAATTTCTATTAGTTTACAACATTATTGAAATTCTTGTAGAATTGCGAGATACACATTTGTAATATATATATATATATATATATATATATATATATATAATGTATTCTGTATCATAGATTTTGATAGTAGTGTTTTCGTTGTTTTTTTCCTTCCTCTTTGACCTGAAGGTTGCTTGGAAGTGGTTTCTGTAGTTTCTTTTCCTTTAAATATCCAAATGGCTGAATTTTTTGCTACCATGTTTTTATTAACATTTACTTCTAACTTCATTGTTTTATGACCAGAGAATGTGGTTTGTAGTATTGCTTTAGGGAATCTACTGAGATTTTCTTCATGGTTTAATATGCAAGTAATTTCTGTAAAAGTTCCAGGGATATTTGAAAAGAAGGTATAATCTGAGTACAGTTTTAATTATGTACCAAATAATAGATGAATTTTATTTTTATATTTATATCATTGTCTTTCAAACTGTTGGTCACAAACATTTATTGTGTTATAAAATCAATTTGTTGGCTCCTGGCTATGGTGGAGTAGAATGAATAGAAAATTATCAGTGTTATTATCACCTATAGTTAAGAGCTAATGCTGACTTCCAAAATTTTTGTTGTATCTCTCTATCCATCTGTGTGGTTAGGATTAAGATCTAAATGTGTTTCTTACAGTGGATTCTGGTCAAAAAATATATGAAAAATACTGCTCTAGATCTTATTTTTGTGTTTTTAGCTTTATTAAGAGCTTAGAGGTGTTAAAATTTCCTATTTCCTCTGTTGGCTTTTTGCCTTGTATTTCTTTCAGTCTTTATGTATTTCATTGCTATTAGTAGGTGGTTGAGATATATGTCAGTTACATTTTTACTGTAGATAAAAATTCTATTATTAATAAGTACCTCTTGCAGGTTTAACACTATTGCCATGACAGTATTAATAGCCTGACTTTCTTTTCCTTTACCTTTTTCTATTTATATTTTCTTTTTCTTTTGGCTTAACCCTGAAATGCCTGAAATGTTTCATCATCATTTTATCTTAGAATGCTTTGTTAACAGCTAGTCTTTAACCTCCAATGTTTTCATTGTCTTCGTTTTCTTTTCTAGAGTCTTTATCAGGAGGTAGTTTGAGTTATCTTTTGTAAGATGCAAAAGGTTATTTTCCTATCTATCATGACATTCAAATAAGAGTCTTCACATTTTATAAGCTATTGTCTTGGTTACTTTTAAATGACAGATATGTGATGTGTTTTAGTTGGTTTTCAAAGGAAAATTAGTTGACTTGTTGGAAGGTTGAACCATGTAGATGATTAGAATATCAAACAATTAGAATATCAAAAATGGCAGGCTTTTGTCAGACAGATCAAGGATTTACATGTTTTCATCCTACTTTGGGAGATTGCCTTTATTGGGGGTTTATCAAATTGATTAAGACTACTATTGTGAACCATAATCTCTCAGTAGTGATGTTTTTTTGTTTTGTTTTTGCTTTTGTTTTTGTGTGGTCATTGATCTTGGAGCGCCTGGAAAAGTGACATAGGTGGTGGACTTGTATGCTTTTTTACTTCATGGTATTCTTAGATATGCGAATGGATGCAAGGGGACTGGAAAATTTGGGATATAAGATTGTCTTATCTTGTACATATGACTATATGAAATTTCATTTGGAATTACTCCTTGGAGGCGTGCACTTTTCTGGCATATACTAATAATGTAGATTCCTATTACCTTTGCTTCTGGGGAAATACAATCATATCTATCTTTAAAATATGATGGATAGCCTTTTTTAAAAAAATTGTTTTTATATGAAAGGACAAACTGTTTTTTTTCATGGTCCCATAGCATTTTCTTTATTCCTCTCATGGCACAAATTATGTCTCATTACATAGTTATTTATGTAAATGACTACTTATCTTCTATTATTAGTTTTTCTGAGACAAGTTGAACTATAACTTGTCTTTTTTTTTTTTCCCTCACTTCCTGGTACAGTACCTTAAACACAGAAGGCATTCAGCAAATGTCAGAAGTGAATAGTAGCAGATGTCTTTTCTTCATAATTGTTTTCTGATCTTCACCCTCCTTTCCTGCATTTTTATATTTTTCATTTTTGCTTCCTGTATCTTTTGTGCTGCTGCTTAAAAGTACTTGTTTGTTTTGGATCAAAAAGTATCTTTGCATCAGGAATATCTTTTTGGCCATTGGCTCTTATTATTTTTGTTGTTTATTTCCCAAAATATTCCAAGCAAATCTCTGTGCAGCACAATTATTGACTA
>PVKY010011218.1:0-12160 GCA_004027775.1 Bradypus variegatus
CCCTCTCGCACTTGTATATCCTGAGACTCTTCCTATATCCCCCAGTTTGAAGCCCAAGGTAGAGGATTTGAGAGGTGTGGAATAAAGCTTTGGAGTAACACTGGGGAATGATAGAATTTTCTAAGGACCAGGAATAAGATGAATCCTTGGTGTTGAGACCCCAGCTGAAGTGAAACAAGGAAATTTCTGGTGGTGCTTATTTGTACTGCTTCCCCTTCTGTCTGTGCTCTCCAGGGAGTGCCCATCTTTTTTCTCCTCCTCTGTCTCTTCTCCATTTTCCTGTGAGATCTTCTGGTGGCAACCCAGAGCACCATTCTTTCAGCAAAGTGAGTTTAGCAGTGTGGTCATTGAGCTAAAATTCCACTGAAACAAAGTAGCATTTCTTGGTAAGGAGATTTGACCCGTGCAACTTCTAGACCAAAAATGATATAAAGACTAGAATCACTGAATGGCCATTGGCAGAACAAGTGCATACAATGAATGAGTTATTTGAGAGTTTAACGTAGGGCAACCTGTTTTAAATATATATTTTTTAAGTTTAAATTAAGGTAAATAAGAAGGATTTTTGCTTTCCACCCCTTAAATTTAAAATGATATTTAAAGTATAAATACATGTTTTTAAACACATTTAAAATATGCATATGTATTTTAAATCTGTCTGTCCATCTGTCTAGCTAGATTTTGTCAAATAAATGATGGAGTGCTTGAAAGATTATTCTGTATTCATTTTTGGATAAACATGATGCAGTGCACATTGGGGATTACACTTAAGATGTTTGGCAAATTCAGTCTTTTGCCATTACATGTGTGCAAGTGTCATTTATACAGCTCATTAATTTAAAGCGTTAATAAGAAGGTGCTCCTGTGATTCAAGAACCACGTCAGATAGTAAAACAGTGTGTCCTATTTACCATTTGAATTCTGTCCTGTTTATTAAATTGCATACCTTACTTTTTTGGTTTTAGTATGCTGGGTCACAGTAAGACTAACAGATTAAGGGAATGCAGAACTGATTAGCATATTCTTCCTGCACAGAAAAACTTGTCGTTTATTGTGCAGATGATGTTTTGCTGTCATGTAACAACTTTCCATTATTTTCATTAGAAATTCTTTACTATACTGGGTGATTAGTAAGACAGCCATAATTTTTAAATGGGCAGTGAAGATTGACAGGTGATCTTACATCTTATTAGTTAGGTAAGGTAAGTTGGGTCATTAGCTGGCCCAATTTGAGCATATTTTAGGGCCCAGGAATTTGTAACCTGAAGTCCACAGAGCCTTATTTGCTCCCTAAGTGGACTTCAGGGGGATTCATGAAACAACCACAGCAAAGAGTAGCAAATGTTGTTATTTGTGGGCACATATCCTCAGGTTTCATCAGAAAGCCAAAGTATTCTGTGTTCCCAAAAGGTTGAGAATGCCTTTTTGTTCAGTTTTCCTGCTGTATGAGACTGTGGGATGGACACAGTGGCGTCTTCAAAACACTGGAGATAATAACAACCATGTTTGTATTGTAGTACTTCTTCAGCCACATACAATATCCAATTCCAGACTAACTTCTGCACTTCCCTGTAGTATTTTTAGATTTATTACAAGTCTAGGTAATCCTACTTCTGTTACAAATTACCATTGCTAATTTACATTAGAAACAATCTAGAGAGCTGAGGGAATCTCAGACCTATGGTTGATTACATACTTCCTTTGGGTTAAATATTTGGTTTTTCCATTTCCTTATATTTAAATAGTGTCAGAACAGAGTTCACAGAGAAAAAAATGGAATTTTAATATTACTGATGTTACATTTCTAGTAAACCATCTAGATATAAATGGTCAATAGAAAAATTGTAAATAAGTGATATTATGAAATATTTTTTCATCTTTACCTGTCCCCGGATGCCACTCTGTTTAAAGCATAAATGATCATAGTTGGTATAGAGAGGAGAACAACAAGAGAAAAATGGGAAACAACCAAAAAATTCCTGGGAGTAGATTTTTGCCTGAATTTACACTTTGTTTTCTTGAAGATCTATCACTTTACCATTGTAGAGGGATACATATGTCCAATGGTGTTTTATTGATTGATATAGGTATCTTAATAATGAAAATAAATGCCAACCAACCATGGTATTTAAAATGATTCGGGGATTATAAACCAATACTGAATCCAAAAGCTCTTAACATTATTTTCTAAATATGCAGGATCTAGGTAAGTAGTTCTCAAATATATGCAAACAGTCATTACCTGTAGATTTTGTTGAAATGAATATTCCTGGGACCTCACCCCATAGGCATTCTGATTCAGTAGTTCTGGAACTAGGATCTAGAGTTTGCGTTTTTTAACACTTGCCTCAGGTGATATGACCACATTTTGCCCAAACTAATCTAGGTGCTAGGAGGTTACATAATAATATTTACAGTATAATAATATTGTCCTTAATATAAAAGAAGGCATGATAAGTATGGAGAGGTATGGGAGACATGGAAGTATTAATGGATGTTATGGAATAATTTTATACCCTGAAAACTATTGTGGGCCCCAAAGAGTTTTTGTATGTGGGTTATATCCATTGATATTTACCATATTAAAAATTAAAATTAATATTTTAAAAATGTTTAATTTATCAAAAATAACAGCAAGTCCATTCATGTTAACATAAAAATAATGTTTTATTTAAAAAACCACTTTTCCAGAGTAAAAAAATCTTAGAAGAGTGGCATTATCTTACATTTTTGAAAACCTTACTGTCTAGCTTAATAGAAGACAGCTGGATTCCCATATTTGCTTCTGCATTCAATCTGTTGCAATATGTTGTTTTGGTTGAAGTCTAGAAGAAAATTCAGCTTCACAAAGAAAAGGGAGGAATATTTTAATAGCTTTTTGATATTATACCAACACTCTGAAAGTCATAGTTTCTTAAAGGTTATTTGAATGTGGAATCTGAAATCATATCATTCAGCTTTTTTTTTTAACCTTTTATATGTTAAAATCCATTGGTGTATCTTGCACTTTGAATGGACCTTTTACCCAAGCATGATTTTGTACCATTATGCATTGGTCATTTGGAAAATATTAGTCATTGAGTTATGCAGATCTTATAAAATAACATTTATTACTGCCACCCTGATCTCATCAGAAAAGTCTTTAAGCTGTTAAAGTCATGGCTGCAGATGTAAAAGTTTTCAGAAATGCTTGAAAGTGCAAATTTTATCATTGGCAACAAAAACTGTCAGTTGTTTTCCTTGAACAGGCTCACTTTGTTTATTTTTTAGAAAATCTGCCAAATACCCAAGTCAGAATAACCACAGTTTATCAGTTGTTCTTTCAAGTAAAAGTCATGGTTCATGAAAGAAGCAGCTAGTTCAGCTTGCAACCCAATTACATAAGAGCTTTTCTTTTAGACAACCATTGTACTTCAGTATGCCGAATGTTTCATGTGTACTTTCCGTTTTCACACACATGGGAACATTAAAAAGATCTGTATTCAAGAGTTAAGATTCAATAAAAGCAATAAGTCTGACTGCTTCATTAAGGACAATCATAAGGGGATTTCAGTCATAAGGCTTTTCTTCTTAACTGCTACTCTGTAGCATTAAAGAATGCCATGACTATTAGTTTGCTGCCACTGCCTTGTTTAGTGCTAAGAAGCCAGCAGTTTTCCCCACTATTGCATTTGCACCATCAGTGCAAATATGAGCACAGTGAAAAAGACAAATGGTGTCCTTGTGTAATTCTAAAAATACAGTTTCAAACTCTGAGAAAGTCTTGGGGACTCCCAGAAGTCTATGAATCATACTTTGAGGGTCACTGGTTGTTAGGTAAATTGCATTGCCACCCTTGTATCCCCCAATCCCCTACCATTGTAATAATCTTAGTGCCAGGCCTTAACATGTTTGTATTCCATAGCTTCTTAACACGGTTTGGAGTATCTCTTTGTGAGATAGGAAACGCTGTCATGATTCTGGATAGAATGGGTAGTTCACAGGACTATTCATTCAACATTCCTTTTAAGAGTTTACAGTGGCTACAGTAAACGTGCTGGTCCCTCTAAGATGCTAAAGCACGACCTTTCCCCATTTCTGCCCATCGATATTCCTTCTTGCTTATCATTAGGCAAGCTTAAATGTCTTCCCTGGTTCCCTTAGTAGGAAGATTTCGTTTGCACTTAACGGTGCTTACTATATTGTTGGTTTACATCTTCCGTATATATATATTTAACTTGTCAATCCCTTAATAACTTGCTTAAGGACCAAAAATGAATAATTGTTTCCCTTGTAATCTGCATGTGGTCCAAAAAAGGGATAGCATTTTGAATTTGTCTGAATTTAATGAAATCAAAACTGAAAGCAAACACGGTACAAGTATTCCGTCAGTTGCACATTTCCTGATTGCTAGCATTGGAATGACCAAAAGTAACTCGAACTTGGTTTACCACTATGGTTTTGTTCCCCGTTCATTGCAGCCCCTTGGGCCCCCATAGTCAACAAATATTCAAATTGGAGCTGGCGTTCTGAGCGGCCGGGTACTGTGTGTTCCGACGGTGTGTGTTTGTACATTGTTAAAACCTGGCCGGAGCGCGCTAGCTAGGAACTGCAGGCGGGGCTCGCGGCGAGGTAGCTGGCTGCGTCCTCGCTCGGGCCCGCGCCCCGCCCGTCCCTGCCCGGAGCTGCGGCCGTCGGCGCGCCCCGCCCATGTAAGGCGGCGGGCCGTACCACTAGGCCTTTCCTGACGGGGGTACGCGGGCGAGCTCCGGGCCACTTGAGGTGAGCCAAGAGGAGGCTTCCTTAGCCTGCCAGCGCTGGCCCGTCTTCCAGCGTCGGCTGGTGGGCGCTATGTCCTAGGGTCTTCGAGCGTGAGCCCTTTGACGACCTTAGCGTTCGCCCCGAGGGACCTTCCTGCCCTGAACTCGGACGCGACGTTCCCCGGGCTCGTAAAAGCGTGTTTCTCCTGCAGAGGCCCCAGTGCCCGGATGTCCGTCAGGCTTAGCGTAAACCAGCGCGGTCGGAGCCCGAAGCTGCGCTGAGGACGCCGAGGGCTCCGGGGCAGGCAGTCCCGTAACGTCCGCAGAGTCGCTGGGGAGTCGTCCCCGCCCGGCTTCGGCAAATGGTGACCGAGGCGCTGGCAGAAGGGCCCGCGGGGTGAAAGCGCACATGGACGCGGGACGTTTGGCTCTGTAGCTGAACTATGGCAGCGCAGTCAAGGTGAGCCGGGCACCGAGTGAAACTTTTAAAACATGCTAATAGCTAGGGGAATTGAAGGTCGGGGTGCTGGGAAGCAGACGGGCTGCAAGCAGCTTTGTCATCGCTTTCTCATCATTCGTGATGCTGTGGCTCATTATTCAATGTCAGATAAAAACAGTTTGGCGAGCAGACTAGGCAAATTGTGTTACAGTGCAGAGAGGAATTGAGTTACAATTAAAATTAAATTCCCTCCTCTTCCAAAAAAGAACTTCTTTTGAGGGAAATTAAGTTGATTTAACTTGTCTGCCTTTAACCAATTTTCATTTAGTTTCTTTGTGCACCTTCCGTTTGGTTCTCTTGATTTTCCGTTGATGTCTTGAGCGGAATTTTAGAAATACAATTAACGTAAATACAATTAATGTCTTGGAGATGGGGGACGGGCATTTGCCCGGTGATTGAAAATTTAACTGCTAAAACGTACAATATCTCATAAAACAGCACAGCTTGCGTGTGTCTGCTGAGCAGGCAGAGACCGAGAACGTACCCGGGGTGGTGAAGGGGAGAGAGGATAATGAGCTGCAGTTGCTGCCGGGAGCACCGGTGTGAGGCTGCTCAAGTCCTCTCCTTAACTGGCTTTGGAATGAATGTTAAAAAATGGGGACGACCAGGCAGTGGTGATTATTATCCGATTAAAACTGTTCTGTGTGATTTCATTTTAGCTATGACAGCAGTTCCTGCTGAAGGAAACTTAGGAGACTTAGGAGTTATATATACATTTTTTTTTTTCTTCTCCCTTTAACTTTCAGTTTTACGGGAAAGCACCGTGGTCTCACATCGCTGACCTTCATTTAAAATAAAAGGAGCGCTCTTCAAGGTGCTATATAAAGTAGTGTAGTGATTTTGGGATGTCTCAGAAGGCTAAACTAATTTCAGTTCTGAAGACCCAGATAGATACTTGGAGAAATAGATGCCTCGATGTTGAATTTCGGGCTTGATGAGATTTTGAATTTTTTTTGTCCTAAGAGAACTTTCTAGGAAGGAAGGAGCTACTTGGTATGTAAAGTACCTCCTTAAGTGCTTTTTATATTTAATCCTCTCAACTCTGCAAGTAGTTTATCCTCTGCCCCCAGTTTATTGATTGTTCTAATAAGAAAGGAGTTCCTAAAACTGGGGCCAAGTAGTGGCAGGACTTGGATGAGAAACAAAAGTTGCCTCTTTATTTTTGCTAACCTCTAACTGAAATTTAGTATCACTTTCTAGTAGCAATGTAGGCAAAAAAGCTATAGTATACAGTAGTAGTTTATACAGTACTTGTGATATCACAATAGAAAATCACATATTTTCATGTATCATTACAGTTGTTGCAGATACTTTGAAATACCTTTTCTACTGACCACTACGATGAAATCAAGGAGCTGCTTTATCTTCTTTAATTCAATAATAAAAATAGCATATATACCACCAACTAGGCTTTCAAATATTTTGATGTGTATTTCTATATAATTTGTTCCCTTTGTAATCTTGTGTACTTTATTTAATGCATTTTAAAACATTCTGAGGGCATCCATAGTCTTCACCAAACTGCCAAAGAGATCCGTGGCACAAGAATTAAGATACTTGATTTAAGAAATAAGTAAATGCCATCTAACAGAGCTCAGTAATGTAGTGCTGGGATTTGTACCCAGATCTGAGTGATTCCAATCCCTGAGCCCTTAAACTAATGATAAAAATAAAATAAATTAATAGCTAACTTGAACACTGTTCAGTGTGCCTGGCACTGGGCTGAGCAGCTTTAATTCAGTTACCTCATTGATTCTTCTCAGTCATTTAAATCAATAAATACTTTTATTACCCGCTTTTGGCAGTTAAGGAAACTGAGGCCCAGCCAGGCTGTTTCTTGCCTGAGGTCACACAGGTGGAGCAATGACTTCGAGCTGCTCTGCAGCATTTCCTCACTTACATGCTGCCTCTTTAATGCTATGGTGAGGTTTTAAAAGGTATCTGCAGAGGCCCAGTATGAGTGTACAACAAGCAATTTCTACTAAAATTGCTTTGCTACTAGTTGTAATAATCTGAATTATCAGTGTAGCAGTTCAACTTGCCAGCATTTGAAATAGGATTGCATACATTTCTGCCTCTCCAGCTCTCCACCTGGCCTTCAGACATGCCCTTGAGCCAGGAACAAAGATGCAAGGCCATTATGTCTGTTGTTTTCTTAGCCTGCATGTTGGGAGAAGATCTCACATGTTGTAAATGTCCATTTTCTTTAGTCACACCTGAAATGTAGTCCAAGCTCATTCATTGTGCTTTGTGGGAGAGTAGGTAATCTTTGAGATCCAAAGAGAGACTATGTGCAGAGAAGAGTCCAGGTATTTTTGGATTTCAGGGAAACCCCAAAGCTGGGCCAAGGTGCCCTGTAGTGCTAAGGAAACAGAAGTATCTGTTTACTCTTGAAACAATTAATTTAGATTGTTGGACTCACTGGACCTAAAGACTCGCAGCTGTTTGTTTAAACCACAGTAGTTTCATTGTGCCCGGTTTAAAGAATTTGATTTTTTAATAGCAGAAATAGTTGGGAACTTAGATGAAACTGAATTTTATAGCACTGATAGTGAATATGGGTGCTGATCATGGCACTTTTATCTCATTTTTTGGTCTTGCTTTCAGGTGTCATTCTTGATTTGATACGGTGGTGTATGACTAATTTTTCATGGGAATAGGCTGTGTATTCCCTTCTCTATAATCAGCTCTTTAAGGCAAGGTATTATCTTACACTTTTTAGTTTCCCGTGTATATATGTATATAGGCTAGAAGTATTTTGAATGACAGGGACTACCTAAATATTTCTTGTCCTGTGAATTTTTATAAATTGTGGTTATGTATTCTTTGACCTCATTCTAAAACCTAAAAGTAGGAAATTGATTACTTTTTGTTTTAGTTTTCTGATTGGTTTCACCATTTAGAAATAGATGGCATTTATTTAGTAAAATTTGAATTGCCTAGGTTTAAAAAACTAGATTTTTGGTCACTATTTTAAAAACAATGTATATTTGGTTTATTGAGCTTTCAAAATCGTGGAGAAAGGTAATCACTTAGAAATGCAACAACAGTTAAAGCAGGATATATGCTACGTCTCAGCTCTGGGGTTAGTGTGTTCTTTGTTTGGAACCTATAAACCTCACAGACACATAGGGCTAGACGGCCTTATGGGAAGTGTAACAAACTTGCTTTCTTTAACGTGAAATAGCTACATATCATTGGCTTTAGTTTCCTAGTTCTGATCATAAGCACGAGGAGACTATGCATTTTATAGAAGTAAAATAACCGGCATGCCTTCTTTTTGGGAACTAGTAAGCCTGTGGTGGTTAGGTGTGGGCATGGAAACCTAACGGTTTACAGAGCCATCTTTCTCTATGTGGATTGCTTGCTTTATATTGAGGAGTGATTGTTGATTGACAGAAGAGAAAGCAGGGCTTTGTCTGATTTCCACCTCCACTAGGTCCCTCACTGAGGCAATCCCTGAATTCTAGAAGGTGATATGTATACCTTCAACTACCACCAGGGATTAACTAGTTATAAAAGCGCCTGAGAAGCTCCCATTCACACCCCCTCGCCCCATGGCTTTGGGGAAACTTGGTTGGGGAGATGGGGGGGGCAGTTGAACATAACTTCTTTAGGAGAGTTACAGAAGAAAGCACTTTGAGACAAACTGCACAAAGTTGACTTTTAGTCAACTCTCCCACATTTTTTTCTTTTGAATTTGACTGGAGTTAATATTAATGAAACTTTTCAAAAAAATCTATTAAGAGGCAAAGTTACATTGATCCCAAGATTATTGTAAAGCCGGTTTTTGGTGCATCTCTAACTCTGGTGAGGGAAACTTCCAGTGCGGAAAGCATTGCTCTGAAACTGTTCCCTTATGAGCTACTGATTACCTTAGGAGAAAATTCATGAAAACTAAGAAGCTCTGATTAAATATGAACAAATATCAAAGAAGAATGTTATGGTATTTTGGAAAGTGCAGTTCAGGGAAGTGGTTTCAAGAAGGGAAAAATTTCTGCAGTATTTCGACCCAGTGAATGTCCTCATTATTTTTTCCCTTACGTGACACCATTGTAAACTGTGTCCTTGACAGAAGAGAAATGCAGACAGGTCTCCTAAGTATTTCCTTCTATTTCATCCTGAGAGCGCAGCTGAGCTGCCTGACTCACAGCCTAACGTTTCCTCCATGATAAAGACTGAAGGAGGAATGAGTCATTTTTTTTTGTTTGTTTGTTTTTTGGGTCAGCTGCTTTGCAGGGATGTTCTTTTTCAAATTAACTAAGTGATATCTTGAGAGATTTAGGGCTTTCTATACCATGCTAGGAAACATTCAGTTGCTGGTCTTACACACTTTTGAAAGTGGGAATAAGTAATGCATTTAAAAAATTCAAATTTCAGAGTTATTCAGTAATGAAAGATGGTGTCTTAATCATTGATAAGAGAGAAATATGCTCTCTCATCTTGGTCCTGTAATTTATTTGTTTGGGGCATCCAAATCTAGGTAGGATTGCAAAGCTAATTAGCTTCACTACTGCTTTGAGGTGTAACATTACAACTTGATTACTTCTAAATATACAAACCTAGTTTTCTATTAGCAAACTGTTCCTTTCATTTGTTTTTCAAGATTGGCAAGTAAACATATTCTAATAATTCAGGTATATCCTTCTTTATGAGTTATGTTAAGGGACTGCAAGCAACATTGCATTCTGATTACCACTTGGAAATACAGTTTGCACTGTTAAGCCCAAGTTTCTTAAACATGTTTTTTGCCTCAGAAGTACAAACCTAGTGAGCTGGGGTATCATTTCTTTGTTGTGGTTCAGTTACATTTTATTCCTGTAGGGTGGATGCTTAATTTCTTTTACAGCTCAAGTGATTACTTATCTTTTTTATTTAAGTGAAAAAAAAAAGTTTTGGAAAAAGCTGAAGTGGTAGTAGTTTAGCTCTGTTTCTCTGTTCTTAATTCATTTTATTATGACTATAACATGTCTATTCATTTGCTCAAGGTAATATACAGCAGGTAGAAGGTCCAATAACGTTTTGCTCAAATATAAATGCACCACATTAAGTTTAGATTTATAACCCGAGTCAAACAAATGAAGGATTTCTAAGTTTTGGTGTTAATGCCTTGGACACCCAAAAGTAAAGATTAACTTTAAAGCCATCCAAGTGCTGACTTTTTGTGCCTTGGCAGTGATCACTGTTGGGAATCCTCCTGTGCAAACATTGCCCTTTTCTTGTCTGTACACAGTGAGTTAAAGCTTAAGCTTGATGGCCTGAAAGTCTTGTTCTGTGGTGAAGTTCTGTTGTTTTCTTGAGTTGGTTTATTTGCTTTGTTTTTAATTTAACCAGAAATGAACTGTCTGATTCTTAAGGCTATTCCTCAAAGCTGTAATTTGGAGTCAGATTTAATATATTAAGAGGGAATACCTTGTGATGACATTGTCTTGTCTAAAGCAACTAAAGCAAACGGGGAAAATATATTTTATTTTTACTGACACTGAAATTGTCTTTATTTTGGTATTAGGTATTATATTTCCAAAAGGCACCCACAGTTGGGCCGCATTCTAAAAAGTACCAAGAATTGTTTTCTTCCTTAATGGCTCATATGATGAATGCTTGGAAACTTGTATGCCACATGATCCTTTGTTTGGGTAGGCTAGGGAGAATTAAGGTTCTGACTCTTGAGTCATTTGCTTGCCTTGATTTTACCTAAAAGGATATTAGCTTTCTTTTCAGTATTGCTTGCTGCTAGATTGGCAATAAAACAAATGAAAGTAAGAGAATATCTTAGGGGTAATGTCACCTTAGGTTCAGGGTTCTCAAACTTGATTAGACATGAGAATCACCATAGCCACTTGCTCACATGCAAAGTCTGGCTCCCCTCCCTCCCCCAAGAAATTCTGATTGGGTAGGTCCAGGGCAGAGGCCCGAGGGCCACTCTTTGTGGAATGGTGTGTGTGCGTGGGTATGAATACATCATATAAACTATGTCATGCAGGGTAATTAAATTTTGATATTACATATGCTCATATACACAGGTTGTTTTCCCTCTTGTTGAATCAGCTGGAGGTTGGTAGAGAAGGCAGATATTTAACTTCTTAAATTGGTCTACATACTTTTAACTCTATTAATTGAAATCCCAGATGTATCTGTGTTCAAAAAATAAATAAATAAAAGTTTGCATATATGGTAAATTGATTACTTGGGAAGAAGAGTTAACTTTTATTTCCCAAAGGTATCAAGAAGTAATGCCCAATGTTTGATCATGCAGCGCTTTCCCAAGGATTGTTTCTTCCCAAGGACTTGGATATTTAATTTACCTCCTCCTACTCCCTGGGGTCTCCCTCCCCAAACTGCTAACTCACTCTCTCTCCATCACACACACCCCAGTTTATCAGGTGGCAGTTGTTTTCTTTCCCAGGGAAATGTTAACAACTATGAATTGGTTGATTATGTTCAAACCATGTGACAATGAAATGGAAGTGTTTTGTTGTTGTTGTTGTTGCTTTAACAAAAGCATTGTCTAGGTATACAGTTTATGTCCAACAAGAAAATTGAAATGTTTGTACTCCTTCTGCGAAGTAAATGTTAAAATTATAATAGATGTCACTTCCTGTAACAAAATCAGGAAACACTTTCTGGTATGTGGGTGTTGTAACTTTTCAATTCTTGGAACTTTCCTTCAGGAAACTGTCCTGTCAAAAGCAAAGCAGTCTATAAAATATGAAGCACAATTCCCAAACTGTGTTGTGCAGTATAATTAAATTTTGATTTGGTGCATATGTTTTCATGGTCATGACAGACTTGAGATTATCACATGACTTCCATCCTGGATAATGTGCATCTGGATAACTTGTTAAATTACTTCTTCCTCCTCCCTGCTTTCTCTTTGCTTTAAAAATACAGGTGTATCTGATTTATTCTGTAGCTGAATTTA
>PVKY010011219.1:0-12150 GCA_004027775.1 Bradypus variegatus
CTCGACAATTGTATTTGGAGTCCTTGAATTCATATTACTTTTTAGAGTTTTTCTATCTCCTTCCTTTCTTACCACAAGCATAGTAGCCTGAAAATTGGTCTTCCTAGAATTAATTAAAATGTCCCTAAATGAAAGTCTTAAGGTCACACTTAGGGCTGAACTTGAGTGAACCAGTTTGGGTTCTTCAGGTGTCCTTTACTTAGGTGTCCATCCCTCTGGATAAAAGAGGCTTTACTCTTTGAATAGGAAGAGGTGGTACCAGGGCTAACAGATGTCAATCTCCATAAAAAAAAAACATTTATTTTTATTTCTAGCCAGTAGATTTTGGCAAGATTTGACAAATATTTGTTCTCTATTTAAATTTCTAGTGTCCAATTAAAATATTTATCTGTCTTACAAATGAACTTGGGGAATACGCATAAAGTTATAAATGGCCCTGGAGTTAAGTTCAATGTTAACATAGTTCTGGTGTAAGGTTTTAATTAGTTCACATTTGAATGGCCTAAAAAATTATAACCTTCCTCCCCACTGCCTCCAAATATCCTTTTCCTCCTGTCCTTTTTCATGTATAAAACCTATCATATAATTTCTCCTTTACAAAAGGCTAGAAAAAGCACAAATTAAGAATATTCCTAAATAGCCACCTAAAATTGGGTATCTTAAAGGAGACTGGTAGAGTGAGCAATTTATTTTGTTCTCCTCCACTTCCTTTTTTTTCATGATAAACATGTTTTTACTCATGCCAGCTGAGAGTACATGTCCACATCCCTTTTTCCTGTAAGGACTATACATAAAAAGAGACGCCACTTAAGAAATCAAAACTCTTTCAGTGGTTGCTATGTAGTTCCATAACTACATAACTACATAACTCCATAACATACATAAGGAGGGGAAAAGTCTCCCCTCCTTTCCATATAATGAATGTTGGACATGCTGCCACAGCCTGTTTACAACTGCTGACTCCTGGGACTTAGTAAACAATATCTCACTATAGAGACACTTTTTCAGCAAGAAGTCTATTACATTTTCACAGAATGCTACTGCCAGAATAAAAGATGTGAAGTTGGGAAAGAAGTAATTAAATGAAAAGGTTAAAGATGAAAAAGGTCTCCTGAGAAAAAGCAGAACGCTGGTGTCTTAGTTTCCTCATTGCTAGAGCAAATACCATGCAGTGGGTTGGCTTAAACAATGGGAATTTATTGACTCACGGTTTTGAGGCATCCTCAGAGAATTGTTTTCTTCCCAAAGACTGGTGTCCTGGGGCTGGCTGCTGGCGATCCTTGGTCCTTGCTCCTCTGTCCCACAGCAATGCACATGGCGGCCTCCTCTGGCCTTTCTCTTCTCTTCCCGATTCCCTTGACCTTCAGCTTCTGGCTGCTCCCTCTGTGGTGTTCTCTCTCTGTGACGTTCCCTAGAAGACCATCAGTAATAGGATTAAGACCCATCCTGGGCCACACTTTATTTGAAGTAACCTCATCAAAAGGTCCTATTTACAAGCGTTCCCATCCACAGGACTGGATTAAGTTTAAGAACATGTTTTTTCCAGGGTACATAGCTCCAAACCACTACACCCAGAAATAGGAAGAGATAAAGTAGCCAGAAGCATTTGGTCTTTTCTGAACAATTTTAGCACAAAAATGTTTGTCTATCAATAAAGGCAGATACTTAAGCATTCTACTTTAGCTGGTGAAACTCAGTTTTCACCCCACCAGTACATTTTTAATATGTATGATTTCAAAGATCTTAAATTTCTGCATACCTCTTTTAGGGTCTTTATCAGCCCGTAATTCCCTCTTCAAACCATTCATTCAGTCATTCATTCAACAGTATTTATTGAGCACTTACTATGTGACTATGTGTCAGTCACCATTCTAGGTATTAGGGATACATTCGAGCACAGATTACACAAAAATTCCTTGTCCTCACGGAGTTTGCATTCTAGGGGAAAGACAGACAACAAGCTTAATAAATAATTGAATCATAGTCTGTTCAAGGGTAATGAGTGCCATGGAAATAAAGTAGAGCAAAGTAAGGGAGTACAAGTTGAGGGAGCTAGGCAAGTATATGTACTTTTAAATAGGTCTGCTCTGACTGCTCTATTAGGAATGATTTACAAATTACATTGTTAAATGAAAAACAAGATGTAGTAGGCTGCAATTTACATTTTTTAAGAATTAATATACATGCTTCTATATGCATATCCTGTCTATGTAAGGAGCCTGAATAAATTATCAGTTTGGTTGCCAATAAGCAGGGGAGCTTGATATCTGGGGAAAGAAAGCTTTTTAGTGTACCTCTTTTGTATCTTTTGAGTTTTGCACCTGTGCATTAATTTTTTAAAATATTTTAATTAATTCTTTAAAGTAGAGGCTTAATCTATAGTAGTTAATTCAATGGTTTGGCAAATAATCTGTGACTATAAAATAAACTGTCCAAATTCAGTATTTTCCTTTCAGCATGATAGTGAAAATTTTAGTTATCCTTAAAGCAATCCCAAGAAAGAAAAATAACTCTTAGCAAATAATTGATCTTTACAGTCAAAAATTTGCATTAAAATGGTCCAATATTTTATTACTCTTTTCCTTTGCTTTTCCTCCTGTGAGCTGCTTTATACTCTTTTCAGTGCTAACTCCATTAGAAGGTGAGCAGGACAATGGGTGAAACTACATTCACTCTAACTTTCTTTCTTGTCCCCTCTTTAGCAATAGAATTTGAAAATCCAACTAAACTTCCTTTACTGGCACTAGGCACTGCTTGACCAGACTGGAATGAACTTTGCTGAGAACACTTCCTGTGTTAACAGTGGCCACCACCCCACCTCCCCTTGTTGAATCATAGCTCTACCTCCCATCAGTTTGATACGTCAGCCTCTGTGTCCAGAGACTAGAGTGAAGCCGAGATGGTCTATCTTCAGTTTTGAATTACTGGAAGACCATCTCTGTTAATGCCAGCAATGTTTATCAAATAATTAACCTTAGCCTAAATGCATCTTCATCTCTAAAGCATTTTGAACATCATTTTCTTTGATAACTTCATAGCTATATGAACTCCACTGAGGTCAGCAGGCATGGCTTGGGCCACCTCCAGATTTCTCGTAGTGCTAGTCAGTCCACAGTCCTGCTGTGCCCCAGAAGCCTCCAAAAATAACACAGACTTTGTGACCCAGGGAGTTCCAGACCCTGATGAAAGAGAGCAGTTCCCAATTCCCAGCAGTAACCATCCCTCATCTCTAGACTTTGTTAGTGACTTTAAAAAATATTTTTATTCATTCACCTCACATACTCAACCCTTCACTTTTACCTTCTTTTGAATTTCTAGTAACAGAGTCAGATTCCTTAGGCATGTCTTATTTTTTAAATCTTTACTGTCATCCCTGACATCATCAACCAGCCCAGTCTCCAATATTGTCAGTGTGTGGCATATTCTCCCATCCGAACTTTTTTTGGGTACAGGTGGGTGGCATAATATTGTTTGCTTTTGTTTCCTGGTCTGTGTTGGCAGGACTCCCAGAAATTGGTTAAAGCCAGGAGGGTGAGGGAGCAGGGAGGTGTTCAATCCATTAGCCCACTTCCAGTAGATTAAGAAAGAGAAATAGAAAAACAAATTTGCACAGAGAGAAAATTAAATTCCAAGATCTACCAGTAAGTAGTTGAGAAACTTCAGTTACAGAAAATGATGCTACCCGGGCCCCAAATCTGCTACAGAGAAACTCAGAAACGATTTTTTGAACAATGAACTTCATCCTCTTTCTGATTGCATATTGTGATGAAGCTCAGCCTGACTGAGCAGGTGCCCTTTTCAACTTACCCAAACCCTACCCAATTAATGACTCACGCAACTGAAAAGTCCAGGATTTAGAGCGCTCTTCAGGGATGGTATTTCAGCATTTTCAGAAATCTGTCTCTTCCCATCTCTTGACTCTCCTTTCCACTGAAGTGACTTCTTTCTCAAGCACACTCCCCCCGCACAGTGCCCTAGGTTTATGTTCTAACAGCCCAACCACCTCTATAAAGAGTGCACTTCCTTCTGAGTTGTTCCAAGAAAGAGTCCTACTGGTCTAGCTCCATGTCACATGCCATGACTGAAGTAATCACCATGGACATGAGACTACATGCTTTGATTGGCCAAGCCTAGGCCACATGTCTACTCTTGGAATCTCAACAGTGTTCACACTTCCACCTAAACCACAAGGACTGAAATTGTGCAAACGTATTTCTCAAAGGAAAATGAAGATACGATTAGCAGGAAGGGAAAGGGATGCTGCAAGGCCAGAACCAGGGTGAGCCCAGGGAGGCACCAAGGGGACAAAATGTAAGGAGACACTCACTTACAGGTTCATGAAAGTTCAAGGGCAGCCTCGAGAGTGAGGGCCTCCTCAAATTCTGTACCCCAGGCTCCTCACCCACCTAACCCTAGTCCTAGCGCTGGTTGCCAGGCAAGCAAAAGATAAAATATTCATTACACACATATTCAAACATATCTGAGTGCCTAAAATCCCTATTATTAGAGATGCATTTCATTGGATAGACAGTGTCATTCATCTCCAGGAATCCTTTTATTATTATTATTATTATTAATTTCAAAAACAGCCTGAGAGCAAATCTTTAAGTTTTTGTAGACCATCAAGTCAGTCACCTCAGGGCTGTGGGAGAATGAGACATAGGGTCAGCACATGTTGAAAGCGCCACCCCATAATAAGGTATGGGCATTATAAAGAGAGGTCTTGGGGGAGAGGGAGGAGTGGCCAAGACCTGAGACAGTAAGGAGGAGGTCCCTTGAAAAGGGGAAAAAGACATAGAAAAGCAGGTACAAATGTTAAAGGCAAACTATTCAATCATTTAATCACATTGGATTACCACTGGCTCTTGACCTAATGGGAATTTGTGGGAGCAGGCTGGCAAGAGAGAAGTAGCAGGAAGACTCAGGGGCATGGTAAGTGTGGAAATCCCTAAATGGGAACTTTGGGTGGTGTGCAACACCTGGGAAGGCTTGCCTGGAGTTCTGATGATAAGGCTATGGGGAGAGGGATAAATCCTGCCAACAGCAAATCCTCCAGCATCCTTCCAAATTGCTGGCATCTTTGGAAGCTTAGTTTTCCCCTACAGCCAGGCTTTAAGGAAAGACTAGGAGAGTTATGAATTCTGAGTCACTCCTGGATCCTAGGGGAAAATCATCTTTAAACCACAAGATAAATAAGTCAAGTACCTCTTACGTTTAATACTAATAAAGACAATTTTTTTCTATCCCTCACATTTCAATAATTTAATCTTCCTTTTCTGAGACTCTGGTTGCGTTTGGCAAACAAACGAGCTTACATAACTGAAATATATCTGCCTCTAATAAAAAAAGGACTTTTAAATTTTTTTATGTGTCCAGTTACGTAAAGTATATAAAGCAATGATTCTGTTATTATTTGGAGGCTGCATTTGGGAATACAATTGTTGCACATAATGGTTCCAAACACCATTAAGGAACTGGAGTGAGATGGTCCATAGACCCCAGCTCTCTGCTTCTGGTGACAGATTTGTCACCATGTTGTAGACAAATGTAGTCTACTCTCTCAGCCAGATGCCAGTAAACTGTGTACTCCCATAATTCATTCCCTTGTTAACTAGCAGCCTTCTCCATGTAAAATGGCTTCCACAAGGTGCATCTACAGGGAGAGAATATGGTGGCCCGAATGTCTAGTGCCCTCAGCAACTGTATTTTCAAGGTAACTATCTGTTTTATATTCCATTAACAACTAACAAATCAGCATTCTGGTTGTAAGTCTTGGGTTCAGTGTTCTAAGAATCAAGTTTTCTGTGCCCACAAGGCTTAAGGCCATATGACAGATGTGGAGAAAGTCACCAAAGCTGTGTTTACCAACCCAGAGCCTCTTAGGGACACCCCAGCAAGCCTTCTCCCAGGCTACACACCCTTCTCTCACCCGGTGGGTATTCAAACTAAGACAATAAGATGCTATAAAATCAATGAATATCTTTTTTAAAAAAATTCTTCCATGGCCAAAGATTACTTTCAGATGGTCTTTTATGCAAAATAAAATAACTGGCAGTAGATTCAATAATTAATGAATACAAGATATTTTGAGTACCTTTTACATGCAAAACACCATGCTAGGTGTGGTAGAGAAGTCCAGGCTGAAGAGAAGAGGGTGTCACTCTCTGAGTCTGCAGCACAGGAGGGGAGACTTGGGAGACATAATAACAATCAATGAGGGGCAAATTATCCTAACTACTGTGTAGAAGCATGAACTACATTCTATGGGGAAAGAAAAGATTAGTTGCAACTAGTGGCTCCGAGAAGACTTCTTGGAAAACATGGGGGTCTGAGCTGACTCCACAAGATGATGTGGGGAAAGGTGGCTCCAGCGTGCTGGGGTCCAGCCTCTGCGTGGCTGGGCATCTGCTCCTTGCGAGCACCCAGTGGTGGAAGACCACATGGCCGGGTGAAAAGTAGATTAGGAGGTCACTGGGGTCTAGGCAGCAAAAGTTTGAGAGTGCACAGTGCTTTGCCCCATAGGTCACTGTGGTTACTTAAATATAAAAATCCCCTTGGCTGTGACATTTGAGCTCCTCCTAAATAGAAAGACATACTAATTGCATATATGTAAACTGGAAGAACAATGATGAGGCATCGCAGTATCATGAGCAGCCCTCTCTTTCCTTTGGCTTTCTGTTGAATGATTCAATCTGCCTAAATTAAGACTCCTAAACTCAAGATCATCAAGCTCTAGGCCCCTCTGAACTGAGACAAAATGGCAATGGGAGAAACACCTGTTTTCCTAGCACAGGTGGTGTTTTCTCAGCTACTCAAAGAGGCCTGTCTCCTCCGGGAAAGGGGTCCTCCCGGGCCCCTACAGCCCTCCGTGAGGTTGGAATGCTCAGGTCCCAGGGGCTCCAGGAAAATCCCTTATAACCCCCAATCCCACGGATCCACACCAGTATCTGTAGCAAATGGAAGCAACAGTGACAGGAAGTTCTGGTCCTTCCAGCTGCCCAGGGGACTCCCTAATTGAACTCTTCCTGGAATCGCTTTCTTCACCGCTTCTCTTGCGAAATCTAGCGGGCTCCCCTCCCCTCTCCAGCTTCTTATACCGGCGAGCGCTGCCAACCTCCGCGCTGAGCTGCCGGCGACGCGAAGCTTCCCGCTCCGGTCCTGGGCGCGACGCGAACCGGCTGCAGCCACGCCGGACCGCAGCCGCCTTGGAAGCTCCTCTCCCGCAGGTGGGTCGCGTTGCTGCCTCCTGTTCTGTAGCTTTGGACACACAGCGCCCCTCCTCCCTATCTACTCTGCCTCAGCCCGCCTGGAGCCCCCGCTTCCTGAACCTTACTCCCCAGTCCACTGGTACTGGGGAGAAGGTGCTCGCAAACTCCTCACCGCTCTCCCGCACCCCTCTCTGGGAAAGGCCACCCAGAGTGTGGAGCGATCAGTTAGGCAACTCTGCAAGCTTCTAGCTGCCTGGAGTTCTATTGCTCATCACCACCTCCAGACCCGAAAAAAGAAAACCTAGAGGTTTGCTTTCCTCTCTGTGTCTTACTTCTCAGCAAGAGCAAACGTGCAGCGCCCATCAGAAGAAAGCCTGGAAGAGTGTGGCTTTGGCAATCCCTGCCGCAAATCTGAGGCCGCATCTTGGCCAAGAGCTGAAAATTTGTCCTGATACATGCAATCGCTTCTATCCTTGATCATGATTTAAATTTCCTTCTGCAGGTTAGCGATTGCTTTTCCAGAGAAATATTGTTTAGAATGGAATTTATTGTAAAGAATAAATAGTCTTAGTTCCCTGTTAGTCCAGAGCCAGGAGGCAGATAGTTTTTTTTTTCTCTGGGTGGTAATTCAGGAACTTTCTTTAGAAGTAGAAGATAAATTAGATGGAGAATGAGGGGAGGGACAGTAAAGGGAGGGCAGAATTCTATTCCTGGTTCTAACTAGAAGTTCTTTGTCTAGTTCACCCACACATGCAAAGTAAAAGGCTATTGGACTAGATGATCTGCAAAGTCCAATTCTAACAAAGTGAAAAGCCATGATTAAAGATCCCTGTAGGTCTGAAATAAACTGAATATCTCATTAATGCTATAAGTAGAGCCGAGTAATCGCTTTTTCCATAATAATGCAAGTTTCATTTTCATAGGGACACTACCCAGATGTGGAGGGAGAGTCCCTTCCCTCAGGAGAAACTTAGAGTTATATCACATTTATCATTCAGAGAATACTCTTGGCTTTCAAAACCATACTTCAGTCTTGCCATGTGAGAATGTCCTATTCTCTATAAATGGCAGTCATATAAATGTCACTCACATGAAGGAACATTTTTTCTGATACAGTAGATGTAATTTTATAAAATGGCACATTTATTTGAAGCAGTAACTTTTTTGAGATATGGCCTTTTGCAAGGCCCTGCGTTTCTCAGAATGCTGTGATTTAGCACCATATGGAATTCTACCTGCATGTATTCTCCCTGCATGACAAACACTGCCAACCGAGAAAACAGGATGCAGTGCTCCCTATTTATCAGGCTTTGAGGTTTTAAAGTAAATGGTACCTGTGTATGGAGAAATTGGATCTTAGCACTTTCTCCATTTTTCAACATTTATGGTTTTGCTATTGGAGATTCAGAAACCAACTTATAAAAGGCAAGTCCTCTAATTTGACAACAATTTCCAGACCTCTGACTTGCTTAAGCCTTCTAACAGTTATTTAGAAGGAACCAAATAAATTTTTATAAGTCTGTTAATAAAGTGGAAACCCTGGGCCTCGAACCTTGTGGTAAATAATTTCAAAACAAAATAGGTTCATTTTTTTAATAGAAATTTAAAGTTAAAAGAGCCCCAAGTGGTCACTCTTTGCATTACCCTGAAGAACTACACCTAAATCATCCTATCCCAAGGATACAGTCTCCTTTTAAAGGCCTCCTGAGTAGCTGATTCTGCAGTCACCCTTAGAAACATACTCCTGTGTTTCATGATCCCTAACATCCAGTTCTCTTCATACTCATTTAGCTCTTTTATCAGCTGCTATTTAAAATCTTAAGAAGACTGATAAGCTGAGGCACCAAAACAATTACAAGTATGTGTATTAATTCTTCAAAGGTTTCAAAGCTTGGAGACTTGCTAGGGCAACTTGTAGCTAGTTTCCTCTGGGTTGTCCTCCTCCAAGGAAGTTGTGTGTTTTGTCTTCATCTACATCTGCCCATAATTCTGACTGTAAGAATCTAGAACAGGCTGTGGATTATGAAGTTTACTGAGTGGGGTTTTCTTTTTTGAAGCTGTAGGTAAGCCAGGTAATAATAAAAATATGATTTACAAAGACAAGGCCTTGAAATTACTTGTTTGAAGTCAGTTCTTTATAGAGCCAAAGTGAAGACTTCCTGAGCAGTTTCATACACTGTGTTAACCTACTCAGATATTTTGAATGACTTTTAGGTCATTTCCAAATGATTTGAATTAACACTTGTCCTTTTATAGAAAAGAAATCAGTCCTGGAAGGAATAAAGTTAAGTAATAATTAAAGGATAATTAATGCTTAAAACAACATATAATAATGTATTTGGCCTGCATATTGTAAACAATTGTTCTTCCATAATTATTAAGGAAATGAGAACAAAGAATGTTTTTGCTGTTCGAATATCATCTTTCAGAAATACATCACTGCAAAAAGTATACAATATTTTACTAAAAGAAGTATTTCTGCTGTAAATTAGTTAGGTATGACAATGACATCCTAATCTAAATTCATCTCTACAGTGTTCTAGAAGAGTTTATTCAACCATGTGTAGATAGGTCTGAAAAGTTATTTTGGTAGAAACGTGTTTCTATTAAATGTAAACTATATGATCCATCCTAAAGTTAGGATGAAGTAGGATTTACTTTTCATCTTAAAAGGAAGGAAAATGTACACAAAGTGTACTTCTGAAAATCTAGAGACTGTAATTCTGAATTAAAGAAGGCTAAGAAGTAACTGAATATAGCTATACAGCACACCTCCTACATGGTTATTTATAGAACACAGACCAGATATTCTCTTTGGCCCCAGGACCAAAACTTACAGAAAAGAATTACATCAAGAAGGGTTATGAATAGACCCAATAGAAAACATTTTGACCTCTAACAACTGAATTAAAATTTGCACCTCCTAAAATCGTTATATGGGACAGAAAGAGAAAGAAAGGAAAGAGGGAGGGAGGGAAGAGAAGGGAAGAAAGCAGAAGGGAGGGAATTGAAGAGGAGAGAAAAGGAAGGGAATAGAAGGAAGTAATGCATGAAGGAGGAAGGAGTGGAGAGGAGCAGTATTTTGAATTTTTAAATGTTTATGGTTTTAAGCACCCCAGTTGAAAGAGACTGGGCAGTGTCACTTTGGATAGCAAGATGATCCGATGCACCAATGTTACGCTAGCTCCTTTGTCAACATTGCTCTTACTGAAGCTTATAGGGAAAGGCTTGCTCAGCAGACTTAAAGAACAGAGCGGGCACCTCTAAGCACGTCTGCAGCGGTGATGCCACCAACACTGAGAAACACGTGAATAGGAGGAGGGCAGTTACTGGTAAACACTAATTATACATCTTTCATCTATCCCTGCCAATTTTACAGGGTGTGAAAACAGTTTGAAGCCCAAGTTAAATGGTGGCTGAGCAATTTTGCACAGAGTTTGGTAAAGTTTCTTGACCCGCTTCCACGGGCCGATCGGTACCCCTTCCCTGGGCTCTGATCCACTCTGCATATTCCACTGCCCACTGCCATGGCCCTCATATGCTGCCTTGAAGCAGTCTGATTTTGAGTCTGCATCCCCCCCTTCCCCCGCCAAGACCAGGGCTGCTTGTGGACAGGGATGGTCTAATTTATCACTTTATCCCTCTTGCCTAGCACAGTGCTTAGCACAGAGAGGCTGTTCAATAAACCTCTGTTGGAAACAGAAAATCTTAACAAGCGTCAATAACACATCTTTATTTTTGGAAGATGATGAGCATTATAGGCTGGTAGGTAATAAGTACGGGTGGCTCCTACACTGTGTTAGTTAACAGGGTAAAACTGGCAAATTTCAGCTGTCTGTCATTGGAGGAAAAGCCTGAGATTGCTTTGCACAGTGCATACAGAATATATAACTGAAATTTTATCGCTATAAAAATTATAAATTGCAGAGCCTTGGTGTTTCCTCTCATTAACCTTAATTTTAGTTAGCTTATACATCTATACTGGGTATGTTTAATAATAATTTTGTAACTATAATACTTTGGATATTAATTCATTTTAAAGAGTGATGTAATGTGATTAAGGCATTTGACTGAGGTCATGAAGGTTGGAATCTTGAAGTTCCAAAGGTTCTAATTAGTGTAACTTAAGTAAATCATTTTGGTCCATGTGTCTGAAAACATGGCAGAAGATATGAAGTTTATTAAACAGTTCAAAAGAATGAAAGCATGTCAAATCACTCTTACATGCAAAAAATGAACATGTTTCTAGTTATTTTTATCCAGTACCTAAGTAATAAACTGATTCTTCATTCTATTCAATAGCCCTGATTTGGGTGGTATGGGAGATGGGTGGCAGATGAGAAGAAGAAATTAACTGGCTAGAAAAGGGCTCATCGCAGTTAATGATGAAAGTGGGCCATTTGTCTCTGGTTTCCCCAGATTGAGATCCTAAAATTATTTACCAATTTTTGAGACATGTCTGGAAGATTGGACCATACGTATTTGGGGGGGGTGGTACACGAACGGGTCCCTGTGTCCATCTCTCTGAGAAAATCAAGAGAGCCTAGAGGTACCAGGTTTACAGCCAAAATTGCATTAAACCCATGTCAGGTTGGAGGGTAGGAGGAGGTATCTGGAAACCTTGTTGGGCCTGGGAGAACCATATGGATTCTGTTTTCATAAAGAATATATGTGACTTCTGAGAAAGCAGACCCCCAGGAAAGAGATTTCAGGCATGCAATACAGTCAGGATTGGAAAGATGTCACCCTTTTGTCTGTCAATATTATTTTCCCACTCCTGTGCTCGCACGCCAGAGTCTTAAGGAGAGGTAAAGGAAAGAGCCACTGGTGTGCTGGTAAACGGCTCCCTAAGGGAAGAAAATGCTCTTATTTGCAGCATTTGCTGATTGCCGTGGTGTAAAGATTCCCACTATTGCTGATTTCAAGCTCTCCAGCCACATCA
>PVKY010011220.1:0-12157 GCA_004027775.1 Bradypus variegatus
AAGGGAATTGCAGTGAGCTGGCAGTTTTCCAGGATAAAAGTGGGACACACTTGTTGAGTTCCATGTGCTGGGCATGGAAGAGAAAATATTCTTAGTTGGGAGAATGGGGGCCCCAAAACCCTTGGGCTTTAGAAAGCTCTGCTGAAGATGAGTTGACAGTTTCCTAACATCAGCGCTTGTGCTCCCCGCTTTGGAACACGGGAATTCACTTTGCTGAGGAGGACAGAGAGGACTGTCCTGTTCCCGCCTTGCTTGCCACGTCTTGTGTTTGAGCACTGGGAACACTGTGCCATGTTGCCACAATGTCCGCGGGAGTGCGCGCATGTACATGTGTGTGCATGAGTGTGTAAGTATGTGGATACGTGTTTACGCGTGTGCATGTCTGTCTGTGTGTGCACATCCATGTCTGCTGGCGTTGCTAAAACCAGGGCAGCCTTCTCCCTCCTTCACCCCTAAAGTAGCCCCAATACACACTCAGGGCTGCATAGAGGATGTCTGCTTCAGTGGAACTTCTTGGAACATCAATTCCAGAAGACTGGAGGTGAAAAATGTCTCTGAGTGATGGGTGCAAACCCTGCGATATAATGATGGGGGAATTCTTGCACTTCCAAGATGACCTGGCTCTTTGCTTTTCCATTTTGTCAACAGAGGGGCCTGGAAGGCTGAACCCTCCCCCACTGGATGGTGGGGGCCACTCACTTAGGGAGAGCTTCACCTGCTCATGTGTCAAGATGATTTTTCAAGCATTTTACATTCTCCTTACTTCCCGAGCTGATGCCATTGCTGGACCTGGTGAGTGACAAGTCCCAGTAATTTATTGAGAGTTCCGCGGCCTCTGGAGCAATCCATCAGCTACAGAGGAAATCAACAGAGCAGTGGGAATCCTGCTGTTACCCGCAGTGTATTTTTTATCATCTTCCCAGCATCTGGTCCAATATCAATATCCACTTCCACTCATTCGTCCCATTCAAAATGTATTTATTGAATCTCAAGCACAAAAACAGTATTATTTTGTGCACTTATTGTGATATATAGCCTTCTCTCATCATATTCTGTCTTATAATAGACACTATAAATAGTTTATGTGTGAGTGTGTGTATATATAATAGCCTTGCGTTGGCTGGTTTTGTGCCCAGTTGATGCATCGCTCAGTTTTGCCCCCCCCATTCCCCCATCACAGCTCTCCCCGCACCCTGGTGTAAAGCCCTCTGCCAAGAACCTGCAGGATGCCAGGGTGACTAAAGCACCCTGTGGTCTGCTGGGAAAGGCAGGCATGTTTGCCTAAAGCTTGTGCAAGGACAGTTGCTCCTTCTTGTAAATCCGTGGAAACAAGGGGAAAGGAGTGATTAGTTCTAACTTAGGCGGCAGAGGGTGAGTTTTAGTCCTACCTGGAAGGCTGAGAAGAATTGAGATGGACCAAGATGGGGGCTGCCCAAAGTGGGGGAGAAGGAGGGAGACGGAAATTCCAGACAGAGGAAAGAGCACGGAGAAAGACACAGCCCTCCCCACTCCCCCATCAGTGCCCCTGGCCCCCACTCTCCACTCCCTTTCCCCTGCCCCAGCCTCTATCCTTGGACCTGAAATAATCTTACATGCTAGAGGCGATGAAGGGAAAAGGAGAAATGGAGTCATTTGTCTTGGTGTCACGTTCGCCGTCTCCCCAAGCCCTGGATGGCACAGATCAGATGTTCCAAAGGGCTCAGAGACGAGACCACCCGGCAGCCCGCTGTGCCCCTCCCCCAGGGGGCTGAGCCTTCCCTGCCCAGCTCCTGGTGTGGACCTCAAAGGGAAGCCCAAGGGCTCATTCTGGCTTCTTTTTTCAAGGATGACCAGGACACCAGCCTCTGGGACTTTGGACCCTAGACCCAGAGTTGTGAATCCAGCAAGGTGGGGGGAGTTGCTCTGTTTGGAGGCTTTAGGGGGCATATTATTGGGGTGCAGCCACTGGACTTTGACCTCAGCTTCACCCCTAGTGTCACATCCCATGTGGATTTGGGTGTCCCAGCATTTGGCCCCAGCAACACCAGACTCTGCTCCCACCTCACGTCACTCGCCACTGTTACAGGACGCACATCCTGGACCCTCTGGTCTGAGGCCAGTGGGCTGGCTCCTTCTCCACCCAGAGCAGAGCCGAAAGCTCCCCCAGAGAGCCAGGCAGCAGCCTCTCTGCCTCAGGGGCTCAGGGAGTTCCCGGCTCCACCAGATCCTTTCCCCAGAAACTCCTTCTCTGCTCAGGTGGCTCAGGTGTCACCCCTTCCTCTTCACCTGGTGTCTGACCTTGCTCCTATGCTGGATTTTGGTTTCACATCTGTTCCAGTTTGCAAAAGCTGCCGTTATGCAAAATACCAGAAATGGATTGGCTTTTATAAAGGGGATTTACTAGGTTGCAAATTTACAGTTCTAAGTCCATAAAAGTATCCAAACTAAGACATCAACAAGAGGACACCTTCACTGAAGAAAGGCTGATGGCATCCGGAGCACCTGTGTTAGCTTGGAAGGCACATGGCTGGCATCTGCTCTTCCTTTGCTCCCAGGTTCTGGTTTCAAAATGGCTTTCTCCAAAATGTCTCTGGGTGGGCCTCTGTCTCTCTTAGTGTCTCTCAGCTCTCTGCTTGGTTCTCCTGGGGCATTTCTCTCTAAGCATCTGGGGGTCCTCTTTTAGCTTCTCTGGGGCAAACTCTGGGCTTCATCTCTTAGCTTAGCATCTCCACACGTCCTTCTGTCTGCATGTCCCAGCTTCTACAAACGTCTGGGTCTGTGTTGGTGCTGAGCTCTCTTAAGGACTCCACTGATCTAATTAAGATCCACTCAGGATGGGTGAGGTCACATCTCCATGGAAACAACCTAATCAAAAGATCCCACCCACAGTGAGTCTGTCCACACAAGATTACATTAAAGGGCATAGTCTTTCCTGGGGCACACAACAGTTTCAAACCAGCACCGCACCCCCAGCCCCACAGTCTGCTTTCATTCTTTTGTTCAGCAACCGTCTCTATAAAGTGCTTCCTGTGAGTCACATGCAGCCTCCGAGGACCAGTCGGGGATCGAAGAGCTGTGGCCCTGTCCCCTGGAAGCAGCTGGCGTCTCTCGAGTATCCACTGCATGGCACTGCAGACATGCTTGGGTGCTGACGTGTGTTACTTCATTTGCAGGTGAAGACGTGCAGGAGTGTGGCACCACCACGTGTAGAAACGGAGGCACCCGAGGCGCCACGGGGCCAGGGCTGTGGGGCTGGCGCAGACCCGTCGCTTCAGTCAGAGCAGTCTGGGTTCCAGGTCGTCGCTGTAAGCTAAACGCTCCACAGCTTCTCAAAGCAACACAGTCCAATGGGCGGGGCAGGCAGGAGAGGAGAGCCTGGAGGCCCACAGCCCGGGAGGCAGGACTGAAAGGAAGCAGAACAATGAGCTAGAGCAAAGGATGTGGGACCCTCCACAACGGGGTGGCCAGGGGACCTAGAGGGCGAGTCCTTAACACCCAAAGTTGAAGAACAAAGAGGAAGAGATGGCAGAGCCAAGGAAGAGGCATGGGCAGGGGTCCCGGGCAGCGAGGACAGCAGGGAAAGCCTGGGCTGGGAGCAGCTTGACGTGTCCAAGGCTGCTGCCACTAGGTCGGGGAGTGGGAAATGAGGCCCAGAGTTTCAGGGACATAATCTCAGGAGCAACAGAAAGCCATTGGTGAGTTTTGAGTAGGGTGGAGGAGGGACAGGACAAGATCACGCTTACCTCTGCATGGAGAAAAAGAATGGTCTGCAGCCAAAAGAGAAATGGGGGGGGCTGGAGCCGATAGAGCAGGGCCAGGGTGGCGCAAGGGACGCAGCAGCTCCCAGGTTCATTTCGGGAGTGAGGGTTGGACTGGGGGGTCAGGAAGAGGGAAGATCAAGCCAGACTTGGATTCTGACTCGAGCAGATGGGGGCGGCAGTGCCATCATCTGAGAGGGGAGACGGGGCCTCATGAGTCTGGAGAGGAAATCCATGCTCAGTTCCGAAGTGGATGAGCTGAAGGCGACATGTCCTGTGGATGGCTGGAGGGCCCACCTGGGTATAGGCCTGCAAGGTGTCCGCTGGGGACGGTGTTTAACCCACAGACTTGGGTCAGGTCCCTCAGGCACAACACACACAGGGAACAGAAGGGGCCCGGGGACCAGCCTTGGAAGAGACGCAGCAAAAGGGATGGAGAAGAAGTGATCAGGGAGGTGGGAGGGTGGCAGGAGGCTGAGGGCCCATGGAGGCCAAGGGGAAGGGCCAACGGTTTGAATAGATGGCACCTCAAGCACGGTGGGGACAAAACAGTGCTGGCCTGGCCAAGGGGATCTCGCATGACCTCAGCTCTGCTGGTAGAAACAGAGGAGGCCCAGAGGATGTGAGAGGGCAGCTCTCCAGACATGCTTTCCTGAGAGAGGGAGCAGAGGGGAGGGCACAGTGCTGGAGGAGGTGGGGGCAACCGGGGGCTGGAGGCCCCAACACAGGACCGAACGACGGTGCAACTGGTCTCTTAGAGAAACAAAGAGAAAGGACACGGAAGAAAGGGAAGGTGGCAGAGGCACTGAGCCCTGAGGAGTTGGAACCAGAACTGAGGCTGCCAGGATCAGCAACGGAAAATACAGGAGGCTGTCCTGGGCAAACATTCGAGTCCTGTGTACGGCACCTGATCTGGAAACAGGGTCTTTGAAGGGTGAGCAGCTTTGAGGACACCCAAATGCAGTGGGTGGGCCTGACCCAGTGTGACCGGGTTCCTATCAGAAGGGGACAGGAGGCACACGTGACACGGAGGCAGGCTGAAGTGCTGTGGCTGCACACCAAGGGCAGATGGCAAGTGCCAGAAGGACGTGCAAGGAGGAGCCCCCCAAGAGCCTCCGTGGGGGCCCAGCCCTCCACACCTCGAGTTCAGACTTCCCACATCCAGAGCTGGGAGACGGTAAACCTCGGCTGTTTTAAGCTCTTCTGTGGCGCTTTGTTATAGCAGCCCCAGGAAACTGAGACAGAAGCCAGGTAAACTAGAATTTTACATCAACAACAAATGTGTTTGCAGCATAAGTTTATCATGTGATATATTTTGGGAACACTTGTGTTAATAAAATACTCAGCTTTAACTGAAATCCTACTTTAATCCAATGTTCTGAATTTTGCCTAGCGACCTGATCATGTTCTGATTCTGTCCACACAGGAGGCTCAGTGCTGGCTCCATCAGACACACCGGCAGCCACAGCACAGAGGTTTACTGTGCATCTACTACACACCGAACACTGACCTGAGTTCACAGCAACAAACCAGATCGGCAAAGCCCTGCCCACACGGAGCTAACTTTCCAGCCCCGGAAGCAGGTAATTAACACATGAACAAATTCAGGAAACTCAAGCAGGCTGACAGCAGTACCAGGTGTTGGGGTGGAGGGGAAGCTGGCTGTCGATGCCGGCGGGTTTGCAGACTCCAAGTGCAAGCTGTAGCACTGAGCCTTTCCTGGCACACGCTGAAGTCCCCCAGCCCATCTGGTAGATTACCCAAGGGCATGAGAAGGGAGCTGACCTGTCGGAGTTGCCTTCTGCTACCTGACCCAGAAGGAAGGCACGTGTCAGCCCCATGTCCTTTTACTCAAAATGGACCTGATAACTCTAATGGATGCTCAGGTGTTCTCATAGGGTCGTAGGCCCCAGGCCAGGGCTCGCCTTCCGCCTCCAACAAGGAAGGTGCTGGTCAGTTGGCTGTGACATGCGCTCGTTGGTGTCCCCCTGCCCCGGCCGCCCTCCCTCCACCCCCCGCCCCTCTGTTCTGCCTTCTGTACTGGAACGTTGCTGCCAGGCAGCCAGGAGCATGGCCAGGTTGCCTCTCCAGATGCTGCACCCCCTCTCTGGAGGCAGCTCCCTGGAAGCTGGACCTGGGGAGGGTAGAAGCCATGGGGCACCCAGATCCTGCCCAGCTGAGCTCCCTGGAGGACGAGCAGGCCCGGGCCGAGGGGTGGGCCCGTCACACACACACACGTGGGGCTCGTTTCAGCCCCGGGCGTGCTGCGTGCGGCCCAGCGCCCTTCCCATCACATTCCCACACTGAAGTCGTGTCTCCCGGAAATCACCTAATTAGGCTGCTGGAGAAGGGAAGTGGGCCAGAATTCACATGCAGCCGACTACACTCCAGTTATTGGATTTTTCAAGCTCGCTGCTGTTTCTTTTGATGGATGAGTGTGAGTGGATCTTCGCAGGGAGATGAGAGAAGGTCCTGGGGTAGCGTCGCTGCTTCCGTGCTGTCCTCCCGGCGGCCGCTGGAAGACACAGCGGCGGCGACCGCTTTTCCTAATTTGTTTAAAGCTCCACATGTTTTCATTTCAGACGGTGGGCAGGCGTCCTCGGGCGCTGGGTTCTCCACACATGGAGCAACCGCGCTCCGCTCAACCGCAAGAGGTGAGTGCATCGTGTCGGATGCACGCGTCAGCTCCAAACATTTACCCAAATCCAGGAGAGGGGCTGTGGCTGCCTGGATGCCCGGCCGCTGGCCCCTGCCCAGCCCCTGCCCACCTTTGTCCTCCAGGAGCTGCAGGACCGGGGGTGGCCTTGGACTGCACCCGCTCACGAGCAGGGAATTCAGCTGAGAGTCGGGGGCCAGGGGAAACCCAAGGCGGGGACAGGGGTGCAGGTCCGGATGCACCTGAGGCTTCAGCCTGGGAGGAGGAGACAGCTCCCGGGGGGTCTCCAGGACACAGGTTCCCCAGTGAGTGCTCCCTCCCCCGTGGGCCCCCTGGGGTCCAGCTCCACCTCTGTGGCCCTCATGGCACATCAGTGTCCCAGGGGAGATGACTCAACCGTCAGCTGGTGTGAGAGGGTGGAGGAGACAAGGCCAGCGAAGGCCCTTGAGCTGCAGCACTCGAAAAACGCACAGGCACGGCTCAAGGATGGCCGCTGCGTCCCCTGGGGAGGACTACGGGTCCAGGGAGCCAGTGGGCGTCCTCTGGGGCATCAGAAGGGCCTTGTCTCCCCATCTCTCCTCTCTGGCCTCCACTCAGCAGGCAGGTGTGTGGACGTGCCCTGCCACCCAGGAAAACTGACCGGAGCCAGCACCCCAGCCGCAGCCAACGGCCCCAACGGAGACCCCCTCTTGCCAGGGCTCCCCTCCAGTCTGCACTGTGGGTACAGTGGGTCCCCCACGCCCGGGCTCTCGGATCTTTCCCCTCTAGGGCGAGCATCACCCCTGCCTCTTATTTTTATCTTTGTTTATCTATTTTTTTATTCAATGAATGAGAATTCTAGTCCTGACTGCCAACCCTTCAGAATGATTATGGAGCAAGAACAGGGGGAAACTGTACAGAATTTAGTCTTTTCTGTATGCAGGAATAATATTAACAGTATAATGCAAAACCATGTCGCAGGTAAATGAAAAAGAATTCATCACAGAAGGTTCCTACCACACCAGAGAGAAATCAGTTCCCAAGAGACCATTAAAATCTTTACACACAAACACACAAAATACTGAGATCGTATTTGTGTTTCTGTTGCTCCTTTGTCACAGATGAGCACTCACTTATTCCGTGTCTTATTTCTCTTGTCTTCACACAGGAGATGCAAAAGAGAAGAACGCTTCTGGGGATTTCTGAGATGTCTCGTGTTCAGTTCTTCTCCTGAGAGTTTTTGCCGGATCTGGTGTTTATCTCACTGAATAGTGGTCTCACTTGTCCTCTGTGCCGTTAGACAGCAAGGAGGGCCGAGCTGTGCCGTGTGTTCAGTTGTCCCCTAAACACCCGCAGAGCATCTGACCCAAACTCAGTATTTAAGATTTGTTGAATTCGTGAGCAAAGGAAAGCTGAATTGATCAACTTAAGCCTGAATTAGCAGTTACAAATGTCACTCTCCTTGAGAGTCATCACAGCTACCTCTGGATCACCTATAATCTGTCTCTGCTTTTTTAATGTGAGGCATCTCAGACCGTGTGACAGTGAGGGAGTGTCTTTGTGTTAGGAGCAGATGAGTAAAGTTGATGAGAAGAAAAAATGGTGGGATCAGATGCATTGCTTTATTGTTTATTCTTTTACCCTTAAATCCTTTTAACAATTAAAATGTCAATAAAACAAGCAAATAAAGAAAATGTTTGATGAGATTTTTCTATTGGCCTCTTAAACAGTCTCCCCACATCCATTCCTGGGCCCCACCCCTCCAGCCCCAAACGCTCCCCTCTGGCTGGCCCTCTCTTGGCCCCCTGTGCCACCATGCCCCGCATCCCCCCACCTCGGTCAGCACCGACGCGTAGCGACTGCGAGCTCCCCGGTATTCATTTTCTCATTCTTCACTACAGCAATGTGAGCCCCAAGTTTGGGCTCAGTACAGCTCCCCAGCTGCAGGCAACAGGCCCCGCTTCCTCCATAGCTGGGTGCAGGCAAGTTCCGGGTGGAGGGAGATGAGGTAAGAAGCCACTTCAGGCCACTCCCAGAAGAGGAAGTGGCTCACCACCCAGGGCCCCTGCACCTCTGGCCGCACTGGAACACGGACCTCACAGAAGCCCACCAGGGAGGCTGCGCCGCGAGCTGGGGGGACCCTGGGTCTCCGAATGGAGCCTTGGAGCACAGCTACCCCATAGCCCTGGGTGCCTCGGAGATGGCCCTTCTCACAGGTCCTCTCAGGTCTGAACCACTCTTGCCAGGTCTCTACTAAAGCTGCCAATCCACTAACACACGTGGCTGCCTTCTTTTTCTTTAAGATAAATGTCCCTGTCCCAGCTCTACATGGCCAAGCCCCCTGCCTGCAGCTGCCAGCCCCGCTGCAGCCTCTTCCACCCTCGTCTCATTCCTTTTGAACTTCCTGGGAGTGACGTTGGCCTCGCACCTATCACAGGGCCTCTGCACGTGCCATGTCCTCTGCTGCCCATCTCACCCATTTACCCCCTCCATAGGGTCAAAGCTACTGCTCCTTTGGTCATGACTCAAGGATCACTTCCTCCAGGAAGCCCTCCTGGATCCTCCAATCTGCTCAGGTGCCCAGCTTCAAGCTCAGTCAAGTCAAGCCTCCTTTCTCCCGACAGTCTGCACTCATTTCACTTCTTCAGGTCATGATTTGCACTTATCATATTTTTGGTTGTCTGCTAAAGGCTGTCTTCACCAAGAGGGCAGGATTCGGTCCATCTTTTCTGTGGTCTTCAGGGCCTGTCACACACACACGACAGAGAAGGGCCTCCCAAAATAGCCATCGTGAAGGACAGCAAGGTGCGGTGGCATTGGATCCAGGTGGCAGACACAGCTGGGCTCTGACAGGTGCCAGCACTGCCCCTGGAGAAGGCCCTTGTAGCACCACTCACCGCCTCCCTCCAGGGATTTGGGGAGCGCAGGGTTCGCCCTTCCAGACACAACTCACCCCTTGGATGGCCCCCAGGGGCCAGGAGGAGTGGGGTCCAGGTGTGTTTGTGTGCACCGCTGGGGCGGGGCTTCCCCTGTACCCTAAAACGTGTCGCTGTAAATCCTCCCCTCCCTCCCTCTCAGTCCATCAGTCAACCCAGCCAAAATGGAAATGTGCAGTCCACGTCTCGTTAGAGCTTTTTTGGAAATATCATCCTTCTGCATCTCCCACAGCCCCCTCTTGTCTCATTGGCACTGAACCTCTTCAGAGATTCAGAGCAATTTGTTGCCATAACAACCCTCGCTCCCACGCGAGAACGTTTAAATACCAGCTCTCCCCAGCCTGGCTCCTCTCAGGGGTCTCCTGCAAAGCGACTTCACCCAGGGAGGGGGCGGCAGGTCGGGGCCCTCTCGGCGTTCTCGGGATCCAGGCCTGGGAGCAGCTCTTAGCGATCTCTCAGCTCCCTCTTCCCCAGGGCCCTGGCTCTGCGGCCTTCCAGAACCCAGCTAGGGTAAAGCTGCCCCACCGGAAAGAAATCATGGGAGGCTGGAGGGGGAGGTTGGCTTCCGGTTATTTTCCCGTTGGGAAACCCAAGGTGCCAGGGGTGGGGGTGCTTTCTCTAAGGCCACGGTACAGCAGCTGTGCCCGTCCACGCGCCGTCAGGCCCCGATCTCTCTGCCACTTCTTGGATCTCAAGTCTAGACCATCCAGGGGCTCGCGGTGAGACTTAGGTCACTGACAGATCAGCAGGCGACAGCACCCGGGGGCCAGGCCCAGCAGACACAAGGGCTGTGCCCTCCCCCGTGTGCCCGGTCCCAGGCTTCTGGGGGGCAGGAAGGCTCAGGACGGTGGGTGGAACCAGGCCTGAGCTGTGAGCAGGAAGGAGGCTGAGAAAATCCATAAATGTAAAGAGCAAATGGGAGTTTTTCTAGAATCCCATGAACTGTGTGATTCATTCTGGAACATCCTAGATTTTCCCAAGTGTGCACCTTCCCCTCCCGACTCAACTTTTCCTTCCGGGAAGTCCTTTCACCCCAGCCCTGGTCTTAGTTAGAAGTCAACCTTGACTTTTAAACAGAGATTCTTAAATGCCAATAGCTTTGATTTTATTCTTAAATCAATTTGAAAGCTTTCAAAGCTCATCAGATAAAACCTTTGTGTGAGGACTTGCCTTTTCAACCTATTTCCTTCAAGGATGTTTTTTCTTAAACCATAACTGCCACTTATAAATTACAAATTCTGTCCCCGGCGTCTCTTTTTCGGTTACATAACCTTGTTATGTTAGCGTAAAAATTAAACACCAGAGATGGATCCACTAAATTGGGTTCACTTAGACGGATCAACTGCCACGGCTCCACCAATAGGAAATGGACCTAAACGGGGGCACAGAGGGGATCTGCTTCATCCATGGAGCGTGACTTGAAGATGGGAAAGGAGATGGATGCCAGGGATGGAAGGCTGTCGTGGGGGGTTGGCGTGGTTTCCAATGTTCTTTTTACTAGATGGCTGGGAAAGGAGCAGGGCAAGTTATCATAAAGTGAGGGGGACGGTGAGCATGGAGCTGATGGGGAACCCCAGAGCTACCCCCCAGGCACCTGGGCAGAAGTGACACCCAGGCCTCTCTTCACTCTCGCACTGGGTGATTTCAGAGCACCTTTCCAACATGGTCTCCTTTGTCCTCTGTGGGGGCAGCCAGCTGGGGGGAGCAGTCTGCTGGCCCACACCGCAGAGCTGAACGGGCTCCACTGAGCGTAATAGAATTGAAATCAGGTCTCCTCACTCATTCCTGGTCTGTACGAGGCTTGGCTCTAAGCACCCTAATTCCCGGCCCAGCCCACCATCCCCACAGTTGCCCCCCTTCCCCCTCCCACCCCTGCTCTGTGCTCCGGCCACCCTCAGTGACCGCCCCTTCCTCAACAGATCATGGCCCCAAAACCCTGGGCCTTGGTGCGGTGAAAGACCTAAAATTGAGGCCCAGTAATAAGGGACGTATTGGTGTCTGGTGAAAGCGGGGGGGGGTCTCGTGTGCCCTACCCGCACCCCCTGCCCCTCTGCTCCTGCAGATGAGGTCCCTGAGCCCACGACCCTCCTTGTCATGGGGACTAGGCACAGTGCCTGCTTATCCCCGAGCAACAGGCTTCAGTTCCCCACCAGCTGCAGAACTATTCACACGGGCCCATCATGTCCTCCCGCAGGAAACAGGGGTCACTCGCCCTCTTGTTACTGTGAGGCCCCTTCCCACTGCCCCCGCTGTCCACTCTGCTCCGGGGCAGCCCCCACGTGGACCCCCGTGGTGGACTGTGGCCTCCTCCCTGGGCTGTGTTGTCCTTGTCACCTGCCCAGGGTCAGGGGTCAGGGGTCCTGCCATCCACATAACCCTAGGGCGGGGCTCCCTCCCTCACCAGGGGGGGCAAAGAGGAGGAGATGAAGATGCTCGGCTTGTGTCTGCCCCTTGTCTTCGAATAGGCTCTTACAGTCTCCTTTACTCAGCCTTTGAGATTGCTTTAGATTCCTTTCCTCCAGGGAAGCTCCCCTGAGCCCCTGGGACTGACCGGGTGTTCTCTTGCTCAGGGCTCCCCTGTGCTGGTCTCCTGTGACAGTTATCTTGCCCTTTAAGTTCTCCATCTGCCCATCTGTTTGTCCTGTTGGACTCCTGCCGGCTGCAGTCCGGCTCTCAAAGCCGAGTCGGATCGAGGGGCGTCGAGGTTAGCTAAGAAATCAGCACTCAGGAGACAAGCATGGTTCCATCACTCAGGGCTCGGAGCTCTCTCTCTCTCTCTGCCTCTGCCTCTGAGCTTGCTTTATTACATGCTCTTTTATACCCTCAGTACTTCCCTCTAACTGCAGGGT
>PVKY010011221.1:0-12157 GCA_004027775.1 Bradypus variegatus
CCAGAAAAACAAGTTCTTAAAGTTAATTCATTCCTTTGGGTGTGAACCCATTGTAAGTAGGACATTTTGATGAGACTAATTCTATTAAGGTGTGACCCATGTCATTTAGGATGGGTCTTAATCCTATTACTGGAGTCCTTGATAAGCAAACTGAATCTCACAGACACAGAGAGAAAGCCACAGAGGATGCAGCCAGAACAGAACCTGGAGAGAGGGGAGAGAACAGGAGACACCTCCATGTGCCTTCCCATGTGACAAGCTAAGGACCAAGGATAGAGGGCAGTCAGCCCAGAATGCCTGTCTTGGGGGATATTTTTAGCACATTGGAGAAGCTCTTGTCCACATTCTGAGTAGCAGCCAAAGGCTTCAGCCAAGTTTTCCAAATTTCAGTTTGATTAACTGCTTACAGAGGTTTGAAGTGGCTCTTTGTCCAAGTTATGCAGTTTTTTAACTCGTGTTTTCAAAAGTTTTAAGAATGGTCCCAACTCTCCATAACATCTCTCTGATATTATGCCCAAGACTAACATCATCCTTGACAGGAATTCTTTAAGCCATTTGCTCCATCTCATTGCAGAGACTGTAGAATTCTTATTACTATGAGAGAAAAGGGTCTTCACTGCCAAGCTCCCAGAATGAGAAGAAGCAATGGAATGAAGAGCTTTTCCCGAGAGTCCACTCAGGGAAAAGAAATATCCTGGGGGGAGATAAGAGGTTGTGCCCATGGTTGGCTACTTATTTTTGCCATAAGAAATGAATTAGTGGTCCAGCCTTGCCCCATATTCTGTCCCATCAGTAAACTCTACCGCACTTCCATTCCTAATCTAAATCTTCGTTAATTTATAGCAATACTTGTATTTTCACTTGTACTCCTCTAACTGGGGAAGGGAAAATTGCTATAAGTTAATTTTTAAATAGATTAAGAAACTGGACTAAATTAATATTTGTAAATTCTTTACACTTTACAATACACAAGTATTGTATAGTTGGTGTCATCTTCCGTCTATCTGTACTAATATAGATCATGCCTCTTACCTCTGTTCCTTGAATTTGCTGTTCTCCGACTCACTAACTCTAGGAAAAATGCTATGATCGAGTTAATTACCACCATTATAGCATCAAAATTGTTCCTGCTTTGCAGTATTTTTGAGGTTGCATTCACTAGAATCCCTAGATGCCCTCCGTTTCTTAGTGTCCTAGCACTCTTAACCTCCTAGAGGTTCTGAGAAAGGGAAACAAAAACTATAGTTAACTCCCTGTGCTACCTCTAAAGCTTTAGAGGGTCTTAACCTGAGACTCATGGGTTCCCACACAGTCTGTGGGTAGAACTATGCTTCAATAAAATTGTTTTAATTTGTCATCCTATAGAATTTATGGATTTAAAAACATTACTCTTAGAAAGCTTCACCAGACTGCCAATGAGAATCAAGAAACAAAAAAATGATTAAGAACCTCTTTACCTCCTTCTGGCAGGTATGAATGAATATATGTGACGTCAGTGCAAAATGCCCCTCAACTGGCTTTCAACTACAAATTTTACTAGGGCCAAATATATTCCAGTCCATGACCTTTAACTATCTTAAAATCTACAGATCTGTATAGATTTAGATAGGATATAGATGGGGGAAAACATTATATAGAAGTTTTCTAAACCATTTAAATCTAAGTAGACATTTATGTTGAGTGTGAGCCACTATGTACTGTAGTATGCCCATATGTATGGGTGCCAGATGTATATAAGGTGCCATATGTATCTGTACATAGTATAACCATATGTTTGTGTTCAAGATGTATACGGACTGTGTTCATACCAGATGTATCCATGGTCTACCATATAATTATTACAAATTATAGCAAATACTGTAATGGTAAGCACAACAGGGAAATTAAAAACAGATTATTAATATTTTTAAGCTGAACTGTAAGAATCCTTCCAGGAAAGTGGAGCTGCTGATGTCTACAAATTGAAACAACTCACACATTTGCTCTTGGTGCTTAGAGAAGATGACTAAGGAGTCAATCCTGATGTATCAGTGGAGTGAGAAAGTCAATCAGCAAAGATTTATACTGTGCAAAGATATGCACTGTCGCATAAAGAAGAAATCAGTGGTTTACAAATAGGTCTAAAGAACCTAGTACTCTTTCTGGGAGAAGAACAATGTAATTACAGAATCTTCAGAGTTGGGATGTCTCAAAACTCCATCAACATTAAATTCTAATGCCAAAAAAACTATGCTTTGTAAAACACATTATTGGGCAGAAGATAAGTTTTCATATGAAAGTAAATAGCTATGAAAATAAACTTTGGGGGCCATTCCTTTGTATTGTGTTTATACACAATTATACTCATGAGGGAAAGACATTGCATAAAGAGGGGCAATATATAAATAATACTATCAATCTTCAATTATCCATCCTAATAGAATGGAAAAAAGACATGGAGATATATTCATAGACACTGAAATAATAAGCAAGATTGGGTTCTCAGCTAGTGTCTTTCCCAATAGCATTTTGAATTGACTAGGTGTTATCCTCAAAAAACCATCCTCTAACTGGGTGTATTAGTTGGAGTTCTCTAAGGCGACAATCAAGAAGAGGTATCTATAAATATAAGATTTATAAAAGTGTCTCACGAACTGTGGGTGTGCAAGAGTCCAAATTCCATAGGGCAGGCAGCAGAGTGGCAACTCCAATGAAGATGTTCGATGAACTCCTCAGGAAATGAACTGGCAACTTCGAAGAAGTCCTCAGGAAATGCTTCACTGGTCAGCGGAAGAAGAAGTGAAGGTCCTCTATCTGTCTCGCTTAAAAGTCTTCAACTGATTGAATTAAATGCAACTGACTGCATTCTCTCATTATGGAAGACACGCCCTTTGTTGACACCATCAGTCACAGCTGCAGCCAATTGACTTACAATTTAACAAACCAGCCTTCTAGTTTGTTAAGCAGCCACAAACATCCTTGCAGTAACGGTTAGGCCAGTGCTTGCTTGACCTGGGTACCATAACCTGGCCAAGTTGACACATGAACCTAACCATCACACTGGGGAAGGGAAAATTGCTATAGAAAAATCCAAAAAATAGATTAAAAAGAACTAGACAAAACTAATGTTTGTAGAGTTCTTTATATTTTATAAAACACATTGGTGTATTCTCTGAAGCTATTTAATAGTTGAGCATGTGGTTTGCATTGCACAGGTAGTGCTATAACTAAAAGAAGGATTTAGTGTTAGTTTCTTTTAAAAATTACAAGTCTTTGGTATTCATTTCTATTAAGTCTATTGTTTGGTCGGATGTCTATATGTGTATATTACACTTACTTTGACATTTGATATTTGTCTAACACTACAATTTATATGGACACTTAACCAAATAACTATACTGAAATTAGTGCTAATAGGTGTACAAAGTACCAAGAGAGAAAGGAATATTTAATTGTGCTAAACATATAGAGGCATGAGTCTTGTCAGGCACAGGTTCAAAAAGAACATCTTTGAGGAATAACTTTCTTAGTGGAAAAGTAGATATAGAGATGGGAAGCAGGGACTTTTTTGGAAGATATAACCAAACATTTGCGTCCTTTCCCAGTCCTTTAGAATTGGCCCTTTAATAGCTTCTCATATAGGTTTGCACTTGGTTGAAAAAAATAGAGTTAGCCACTCAAAAGTCTCAAAATGAGCAGAGAGAAGAACATGTGAAGATACTGAGTTATGTGGTTTGTTTATAGACAGTCCAGTGACTAGAATGCAGACTGCAAGTGTATGGGGTGATAGGGGCAGCATTATGAATAAATTTGGTGATGAATAAATTTGAACACTGGGCTAAAGAATCTAGAGTTTATTCAGTAGTCATTGGGAATCTATGGAAAGCTTAATTCATGACAACCAAAAAAAAAAAAAACGGTCAATATTCCTCTGGAGTTTTATGACAGAGGGGAAGACTTTAAGACTTTACCTGCCTTGTTTACTTTTGTAGCCCTAGCATCTAAAACAGTGCCAGCCAGGCACATAACAGGAACTCTCTGTGTATTTGTTGAAGAGGAGGGCTCTCTGGAGTAATTGTGCAAGATTTAAAAGCCATTTAGGGTTACCTTACATTTTCGAGAGGCAATTTGACACTGTGGATCAAGGCTCTTATAAATATTCCTATCATTTGACCCAGTAATTCTATTTGTGGGACTGTACCCTAAAGTAATAACCCTAAATGTGGAAAGCTGTAGGTATCAAGTTTATTACAGTATTGCTATTAATGAGGAAGAAAATGGAAACAATCTTTAGTCTAACAACTAGGAGAGAAGTTATTGTGCACATTCTCTCTGTGGGGTATTTAATATGCTTTCATTTAAATTATGATTATAAAGATAATACCACAGGAAGATACTTACATTAAATTTTTAAAAAGATGCAAAATTAAACTATATAGAGCATGATTATAACTTATGGAGAGGGGTGGGGGTGGGGGAAGAAATCTCTCTCCCAATTAACAGTGTTTATCCTGGAGTGGTAAGACACTTTGTCTTTCTTTAGTTTTTATCCTTCTGTGTATTTTCAAAATTTTTCATAATTCATTCATTCTCTCTGCGATTATTTGTTGAGCGCCAGTGTGTGCCAGACACTGCTCTAAGAATTGAGGATACAGCAGTGAACAAAACACAAATCCCTGTCCTCATGGAACTTATATTTTTATTGGGAGAGGCAGACAATGAACAAGATAAATCAATTGAATGGCATATTAGACGATTAGTGCTAAGGAGAAAAATAAGGCCAGGAAAGGGAATAAAATTGATGCTGTTTCTATTTTATGTCCTGTAGGGGTAAGATTCATTCTGGTAGAAAGACAACTGGCAGAACTCAGAAGTTGTCAAGCGGGTAGCAGATTGAAAGGGTTGGGACGCACCAGGCCTGCAGGCGACGCTGCAGGCGGGTTTAGGTTCCGCGCGCGCGGACTCTGTGAAGCGGCATCACGTGGCTCGAGGGGGCGGGAGGAGGAGGAGGGAGAAAACACTGAGTTTGGCTGGGTGCCTTCTCTCCAGAAAGACGGGCGGAGCCGAAAACCAAACAAACGTCTTTGGTGCTCTTAGGGGCGGGGCAAACGGGAGCGGACTTGGCCTCCAGAACTGAGGCCTTCTGCGGGGTTGGTTTTTCGGTTGTAGATCGCAGTGCCGGGCCGTCTGCGGTCGGGCTGAGACGCGCGGAGCAATGGCGACCTTCGTGAGCGAGCTGGAGGCGGCCAAGAAGAACTTGAGCGAGGCCCTTGGGGACAACGTGAAACAGTAAGAGCTGTCTGGGAGTGGCTACTGCATCTCCTCACGGGTCCTCTCCTGGCCTTCCGCCGCCTACCTGCACTGGGGCCACCCCGTCTACCCTGAGGCCTGTGTAGTCCTGTGTCCCGGCCGGCGAGGCCTCTGAGTTTCTGGGGCAGAAGCCCGGAGGACGATCCGGACTCACCCCGTCAGAGGGGGGCTTCCCAGGAGCTCTCGGATCCCCGGAGGGCGCCTGTGCCCTGGGTAGGGTGGGAGAGGCTCATTTCACGCTGAAGGACTTCACTGAGTGGATGCGGGTCCCGGTCCCGGCGCGGGGTATGACCAGGAGCCCGACGCGCCCGGGCAGAAGCGGGTACAGTGCAGGACAGTCAGCCCCGGGAGGGCTTCCTGGAGGCGGAGGTGTTGCGCCCGGCTTTGAAGGGCAGGACAGGAATTCCCACTGATTGGAGAAAGTCCAGGGTGTGCATTGTTGGGCACTTTCGGCAATGACAGTCTCTGGAACTGTCACTACACCGAACACTACAATAATGGTGATGATAGCAGCAGCTGACATTTACTGAACGCTTTTTAGGCGCTCTAAATGTATTATCTAGTCCCCACAACAAAGATGTGAGGTAGGCACAGTGATTAGTCTCGTTTGACAGATGAGAGGACCGAGATCCAGAGAGTTTTAAGTGACTCTTCACTCTTCATGACCTGGATTGGGGCCCACTCTTTCTAATTCCTCGCTGCGATGCTTCACAGGGGTTTGCCTAGGACCCCAGAGGCACCCAGCCAGTTTTTCACCCAGAGCTGGGGTCAGGAGGTGCAGGGAGGGGATCGAGTACACAGTCGGGTAAGATGCAGAATAACTGAGTGTAAAATCAGTATTCAGCCAATACCGGTCAATATCATAGAAGGAACCTCTGAGATATAAGGACGAGGTTGAAAAATTACAAAACATTAAGTTATTATTGCAATTTTATCTTTCAAAATTTTAGGAATCAAATTTTAAACGTTAAAATTATAATACCCATATTGTTGCTGCTAGATGCCATCCGTGGTAGCCTTCCATTTGCAATACTAAGTAGATGATGTTGGTAGAGGAGCAAGATATTTGGGAGATATTTTAGTTTTTTTCCAGAAGCACTCTCTTTTCATCCTTCTCTTCTGTGTATTCTTTATAATGATTGGATGAAAATTACTTAGCTTGTATGTCATTGTGATTTTGGGAGTTTTTCCTTCTTGTGAAATTTTGGGGTGGCAGAGTTGACATTCTACTTTTCATCCTGACAAGATGTGCAGGATTCCCGTTAAGGACTTCTTGAAACACTCATGGCCTAAATGGAATAACTAGATACTAAATACAATTTTAAAGGTTATTTTAATAGTATGAATTCCAATAAATCAAACTTCTACAAAGACTGGTATTAAAAATCTAATCTATTCTTTCTGACTTAATATTTTGTGAACATTTTTTGACTCCCAAAGAATATAATGTTCTATCTAAAGTTATCTTTTGATATTTGTCTCCTGTCTATTTCTTTGCTTATTTAGTTAATTAGAAGTGCGTATTATTTTAATATGTAAAATTTAACAGCTTCTACCTTTATTAAGTATACTTTTGTAATACTTATACAATTTCCATTTTAAGCATAATGAGAGACTTTTCAGTCTGTTGTATCTAAATGCTTACCAAATATTTGAAAGTGGATGTTTATATACTATAAATCTGTGTGTATGGTTGACTTTCACCCTGATTAGAAGTGATAGTGACCTCTGTGATCCCACACTCATCAGGGTTGCCAGAAATGTTGAAGTTGGCATTCTGCTATTCAGTCTTTAAAAGCCAAGCAGATGTTGGTCAGGTAGCGATGCTGAAGGTAGATTTGGTGCATCTGTAGAGTGAATCCTCACTAAAATGCTAACAAAATAGGCCTTTGTGCCAAGAATCAGTGGTACAGTATTGTTCTGTATTAGTTGTTGTTCCATTTTTTTGTTGATCTTTTCTCTCTTTTCTCCTTAAAAACTTTTTTGATGACTTGGTCATATGTTAATTTTCTCTAGGCATTTTCAGTGCTTTTTCTAGGTGTAGTGTGACCCACTTACACTCCTCCCCTACCATCTTCACTTTCACACAAGTTGACTGACTCTGTTTGAAGGAAACAGTCATTTGTCTGTGGCATACAGCAAGTAAACGCAGGGACCAGGATTGGGGAGCCAGTCTTCACCTCTTGATAGCCAGCTCTGGCCACTGGTCTGTGTTCTCCAGAAAGTTTGCCTTTAGAGAAAATAGCATCATTTTAGCAGCACTTTCTCGGAGAGCCTTGTGCTAGTTCTGGAATAAGTTAACTCACTCCAAATATGGTTACATTTGCATCTTTCTTGTAAAATAGTGACACAGGGCTTTTAAATAATAATATTTTTCTCCTCTTATTATTCTCATTTTCCAGATAGGATAGAATGGGAAAACAGCTTTGCTTCTCAGTAGAGCTTTATTTCATTCCATAATTGTTCCTATCTTAAAAAAACAAAACAAAACATGTAAATGTCCCTGGTTGGGAAGTTATTGACTAAGAAATGTCTGAATATCAGGTGAAAAGTGGTGCCAAGTTTAGACTAAACTTGTTTGCTATTGAGTGAAATGGGTCTGAAAGATGGCAGTGTCATAGGTCTTAGGCCACTTCGAGACTGCATCTATGGTTTTTCTCCTTTGAAAAATGAGTATGAACCCAATGATTTGCATACAATTACATATGTACATATATACTGTACCTACATACATGCATGAAAACATGTAGTGAAGCTAATTCATGTACAGGAAAAGGCCTGCTGTTGTTATGAGGAAGTGAGAACATTAAACCATCTCATTAGAAATCTGCATTTTTTTTTTCTATCAGGAACTCAAATCAGCAGTAAAGGGTTGGTGAGCTTGAATTGAAAGTGATTGCAAAGATGTACCGAGTAATTCTTAATACTGTTTCATGAACAAGGAACAGTTTTCTTAATTATCAAAATAAAGGGATGTAAATGTGAAAGATCATATATTTTACTCTGATTTTACAAACAATAAAAGAGTGAATCATTTTTCAAAACTACCAGTTAACTAGTAATTTTAATTATTAGTAGTTGATTTTTACTTCAAAAAACACTATTTCTCTTATACAGAGTATTTTCTTTGGGGTGAGGTGTTTAGAAACCTACTATTTCAGCCATTTAGATTAAAACTTGAGTTCATTTGAAGGGAAAGTTGTCATGCAGAATCAGTATTTATTACCACCTCCTGCAACTATCCCACAAAACACATACACATTTTGAAATATAAATCTTAAATGTAGGCTTCTGAGAGTAGGTCTTTTTGAAGGGTGACAGTGAGGAAGGAAAGGTATCGCTGTGATTTTGGCTAATTGAACCCTGAGTCCGATTGTGTACAGTAATCACCTGTCAGTCCCTGTTTAGGGAGGACTTTCTTCCCTTGGTATTCTGAGATCCTGTGGTCTAGAGAATACAAGATTTCCTTCTCTAGGAGTTGGAGCAGATAAAGTGAACTTGGGAAAGAAGCAAAACTTGTGGTTGTTAATATTGTTTCTGCCTCTGCAGATACTGGGCTAACCTAAAGTTGTGGTTTAAGCAGAAGATCAGCAAAGAAGAGTTTGACCTTGAAGCTCATAGACTTCTTACACAGGACAATGGTAAAATAATTATCTGGGGATTTATTTTATTGTCCTATATTTGCAATAAGCTAAAGCCTTTTCACTTTTTAAAAAAGAAAAGTTTGGTGTTAGTGGTATGTAAGGTCGTCTTAATAATGTGGTTATTTAAAATTAAAAGTAAAGAATGGGCAGAGTAGGGGACATCCAAAATTCTTATAAACTAGACTAAAGTAATGGTTTCCTTGCATTGCAAATATTTTGATTCTGACTTGTGACAATCTTCCCTTTTTTTCAGTCCATTCCCACAATGATTTCCTCTTGGCTATTCTCACACGTTGTCAGATCTTGGTTTCAACACCAGGTAAGGGAGTGGAAATACCTCAGTGTATGTCAGTCAGGAAAGCCGTAGAGTACTGGGCTATAGCTTCCTTTAACAGAAACATCTATTGATTGCAAATGAAATATTCTTTGAACTGCTCAGAAGAAAAACGTTATGTAGGTACAAATTCTTTTACAGACTGATTTTTAAAGCATTGATTTCCCTGTATCCACATTGGCTTTTGGTCTTTGCTCCTCATTCAGCTGGGCTGTAGGTTACTTAAGTAAATGAGAAGTGAGGAAGAGGTTGGGAACACAAGAGGAAGAACCTGAAAGAAATGAAGAAAGGGCAGTTGATGTTAGGAGAGAGGTATTTGATAGATAGAGGGGATATGAGTTTCATGGGATGGGGAACGACAACATGTGGCAGAAGCCTGGGCTTTCAAGTGTATTCTTAAATAAGGCATTAACACCTGGAAGGTTGGTGCTTCATGCTGGTGACTGCCAAGTGTATAGGACAGCATGTGTTTAGCAAATTATTGTGCGGAAAAGGTAAAGGAAAGTGCATGTTGGGGAGGTGTGTGACAGCTAAATCTGTCATTTGAACCTAAAGAGATAAGCGATGGAAATTCTGACCCTTTTCCCCTAAATTTTTGTAGTATAAGTGGTAAATTAAGTTACCAGTCATCTCTTTCAACCATCGTATTTTAATAAATCAACAAACACATAATTAAAAACTTGTATCATGATAAAATTCATCCTTGACTCTTGTTAAAACCTGGATTCATAGGTCCCTCCTGTTGTAGATTAAGTTGGAGTCTTCTGATTTGTTTTGTTTTTAAAGGGCCTAGGGTGATTCTTATGATCATTATCAAAAGTTCTTGTTTTATCTGGAAATTGCTGGTATTTTGCATCATCCTTCTTTGCTAGGCTCTATTCTGTAATGAAGAATTCACAAAAGATCTCCTAAAACCTCATTCTTCCACCCTCAAGTTGTCATTGGTATAAAGTGTAGTAAACAGGGAGCATTTGTTTGTGGAGGTAGGTGTTAGAGTAGAGGCTGCTTCCTTTAACTTTCACCACACCCCTCACTGTACTTTCTCACATTATGTCATATTCTTGATGTTCTATTTAATTTATTAAAATGTACTTTAGGCATACCTCTTTCATATCCAAAGTTAGGTCACAAAGAGAATCCACTTTGTAGTATAAAATTTAATTTGATCAGAAAAGCCAACATACTGAGGATTAGATCTTTTTAGGTGGGTAGAAACCCAAAAGGTTAAGTGCAGTGATTGGAAATAAAAACTCTGGTTGACAGGAGTCAAGAGACCTGGGTTCAAGTTTAGGTTTTGCCACCAGTGTAGATAATGCAATTAACTACTTGGTGGGGGTGAAAAGGTATCTTAGCTTTCACATTTATAAAATAGGGACAATAATCCCTGTCCTACAGGGTTATGAAAGGGCAAATCAAAGGACATGTAAAAAAAGTGCTTTTAAAAGTAAAAAATTCCAAGCAAATAGGAAGTGGTATTAGTAGGTATGGGTGGTTGATTTTAATTAAATAAAAGTCTTTGATGCTGTTGAATGCTTATTTCTGTTTATTTAAAAAATAAACATGGACATGTCTTATTTGGAATTCGAGAGTATATTTCTTCATCAAACACTCAAAATCTGTCCTCTCAAAATGGGATTAATGTTTGCTAGCCAAAAGGATTATTTTTATTAAAATTAAAATATAGTTGTTTGTACTTTTAACAATTGTGAATGTATTGTTTTCTATTTTTCTAAGCTAGGCAGGAAAGATAATTCTAATAACATTATACACTGAGGGACTGCAGTGAGCTAGATATTTTATATGCATTATCTTTAAACCTCATGCTTTTTATAGATAAGGAAATGAACTTCAGAGGTGGGAAAAAACAAAACAATGAAGCAAAAACTTGTCTGAGGCCCATCCAGCTAGTGAGTGGAAGTGTTGGGATCAAAACAGATCTAACTTCCGTAAAGCTCTCTCTTTTGTCAGGGTGGGTCCTTACCATGCTTTGCTTCCTCACCCAAGTGTTTGGCCACACAGAGCTTGCAGGCTCTGATGGTGAAGGCCTGCTTCTTTGCTTTATCATCTACATATTCTGCGTACTTTCCTGTCATCACCTAATATTCGATTTCATTTATCAGGAATAGATTTCTTTGGGAAATCATTTAAGATTGGCTGACCTTGTTAAGTGAGATCTGGGTGATGGTGAAAAGGAACTCAGCTTCCCTAATGGCTGTTTTAACTGAGGAACTTGGAATAATTTTCAAAGCTGAAAAAACTTGTCCTTCCAAAAACATCAAAATGGTAATAATGTTTTGCTAGGATTATAGGTGATTTTTTTTTCTTTGTTTAAAACATTTTTTGATGTTTTTTTTTCAAATGTACTATAATGAGCTTGTATCACATTGAACAATATATTATATGCTCATGGTTAAAAATTTTTTTACTTACACAGAAGGTCTTATAATGAAAAGCCACAGCTTCTTCCCACTCCTAGACCTGTTCCCAAGGGTAGCACATACTTTTGCTTTTTGTTCTTCTGGCGGCACTTCGATAGCTCCTCATAGTATCCTTAAGTCTTGTTTCTAGATTTACTGACTTTAGATGTTATCTGTCTCTTTACCTTATTGTTCTGTGTTCTGTATTTCCTCAACTCTTATATTCTTTAATTCAGCAATTTTTATAATATCCTCTTATGGATATACATCTTCTCAAATCTCTCTTGAGAAAACCAGTTAGAAGTTTTTCAGTCTTCTTCAGTTCCCTGAATCCTTTCTTTTCTCCAGGACCTCTTTTTTCTATGTGTTTATCTTGGGCTTTCTTACTGTGTTGCAGAATATCCTCAAATGTTTGGTGATTCATTCTTGTCCTTTTATATTTAAGAATGAAACATTAAAAAAAACTGCCTGGA
>PVKY010011222.1:0-12156 GCA_004027775.1 Bradypus variegatus
CTTGATTTTTCACTTCTAGCCACCAAAACTGTCATACAATAAATTCCCATTGCTTAATCTCACTAGTATGCGATACTTCCTTGTGGCAGCCCTGCCAGACTGATACACATATACACTTGTAAGCTGCTGCTGTTGAGTGGCTCAGTCTGTATAGGTCTGTCAGTTGTAGCTGGTTTATAGTGTTGGTCAAGTCTTCCATTTATTGGTTGATCTCTTCTCTGTTTCTTTTTTCTATCTGTGTTCATGTTTCCTGTTTCTTTCTGCTCCTATACTTTCAAGTTTGCTGATTCTTTTCTCTGCCTCCTCTAATCTGCTGTTGAGACCCTCTAGTGAATTTTTCTTGTTAGTTTTTATACTTTTCATCACCACCAGAATTGCTACATGAAAAATTCACTGAAGGGGCTGGCGTACCATTTGCTTCCCTTCTCATTTCCTTTTCTGAGTATTTTTAAATTATTTTCTTGGTGGTTATGTTGAGGTTTACGACTAAATCTTAAATGTAAAACAATTTAGCTTAGGTTGATGCTAACTTAGATTAAATAAGTACAAAACTCTGCTCCAATACAATTCCACCACATACTGTCTTTTGTTAATGTCATAAACTTAATGCACTGAGTAATCAGTAATAGAGGTTTACTGTTACACTTTTATGCATTTGTCTTTTAAACCATATAAGGGGAGAAAAAGTTACAAACCAAAAATAAAATAATACTGTTTTTTATATTTATCTATCTCTATAGATGTTGTGCTCTTTATTTCTTCATATAGCTTTCAGTTACTGTCCAGTGTCATTTCATTTCAGTCTGAAGGATTCCCTTCAGCATTTCTTGTAGAGAAGGTCTTCTAGCATCAAATTCCCTCAGTCTTTGTTTATTTGGGCATGTCTTAATGTCTTCTTCAATTCTGAAGGATATTTTTGCTGGATATAGAATTTTTGGTTGAGGATTTGGTGTGTGTATGTGTGTGTGTGTGTGTGTGTGTGTGTGTGTGCATGTGTGTGTTTCTTTCAGTCCTTTAAATATGCCATTCCATAACCTCTTATTCTCCATGTTTTCTAATGAAAATTCGACTTTTAATTTTACTGAGTTTCCCTTATATAGAATGTATCACTTTCCTCTTGCTGCTTTAAAGATTCTCTGTCTTTAGCTTCTGACAGTTTGACTATAATGTGTCCTGGTGTGTATCTCTATAAGTTTATCCTGCTTGGTGTTAGTTGAGTTTCTGGGATGCATAAATCCATGTATTTCATCAAATTTAGGAAACTTTCAACCATTATTTCCTCAAATATTCTTTTTTTTTTCCTGCCCTTTTGCCTCTCTCCTTTCTTTCTTGAACTCTTCTTATGCTGATGGTTTGCTTAATGGTTTTCAACAGATGTCTTAGGATCCATTCATGTTTCCTGTTTTATCTTTCTGCTCCTCAAACTTCAAGTTTGCTGATTCTTTTCTCTGCCTGCTCCAACCTGCTGTTGAGCCCCTCTAGTGAATTTTTCATATAGTTTTTATACTTTTCAGTTTCACCAGAATTAGTACTTCACTCCACAATATTTCCACTATAATTTCTATCTTTTCATTGATATTCTATATCTATTGAGCTATTTTTCTCCTAGGTTCCTTTACATATTTATCCATTGTTTACCTTTGCTCTGTTTTCATATCTAAGACAGTTGATTTGAATATGTATCTACTGAAGTCCAATGTCTCAGCTTTCTCAAGATGGTTTCCATTAATTTCTATTTTTTCTGTGAATAGGCCATGTTTTCTTGTTTCTTTGTTTGCCTCTTATTTTTTTGTTGAAAACTGGACATTTTGAATAATATAATGTGGCAACTGTGGATCAGATTCCTGCCTTTCCATATTTGCTGTTGTCATTTCTACAGATTGTGCTTTGTTTAATGACTTTTCTAAAATATTTTGGTGAAGATTATATTCTTCATTGCATGTGGTCTCTGAAATATATAAATTCATTGAACAAAATAAAATTGTTCTTTTTAGCTTGACTCTGGGTGTGCATTGACACATGCCTTCAATAATTAGTCAGGCCTTTATACTTGTGCTTTAAACTTGACTTCTTGCTTTCACAGGGCTTGAAGTTCAGCCAAACATGAGAACTTAAGGTCTTTTCAGGTCTTTTGTAGGCACCCATATAACTGTCTTTATTCTCTACTGTATGTGAGAGCTTTGCTAAGCCCTTTCCCAAAGCATCTCACTATCTGTTTTTCTCTCAGATTTTCAGTGTGTCTGCTGTTTACTGCTAATGATATATTTCATTCCAGGCTGCATAAGATAATTAATTTGCCTTTGATGTTTCCAACTAATGCCCTCCATGTGGCTGCTTCTCCATCCTGACAGAGTTCCTACTTAGGGATATTTAAGGCAAGTCTTTTGTTTTAGTGTTGCAGTGATCCCTTGAACAGGTCAAAACATACAGGCACAATTATTTGAGAACAAGATTAACTCTCTTCTCTCTGACCTCAGGAGTGATCTTCAAGACTGCTGTTGAAAGAATGGTAGAATGGTACAAGGGAAAGTAAAAAGTGTCTTACTGGCTTTCAGTTGCTTTCTTCTTCATTAAACATCAGTTTGTTGTTAAAAACCTTAGCCTGTTTCCATAATTAAAGGTGATAAAGTCCAATAAAGACTGTCAAGATTCTTAAAAATTCAAAACTTTTGGTTTCTAACTTCTACCAAAGAAAAAAAAGAAAAAAAAGAAAAAAAAAAAACTAGTGAACATTAAATAACATGTTTTATTTGAGTAAATCAAATTCATAAACCTGGTTGTGGTAGACTGACTAACGGCTTCCCTAAAATGCACAATCCTAATCTCCAGAACCTGTGAATATGCTATCTTGCATGGTAAAAGGGACTTTTCCAATGTGATTAAGTTAAGCATCTTGAGATGGGGATCTTGTGATGGATTGTCCAGGCCAATGTAATCTGAAATGTCCCTATGAAGGGAGTCAAGAGGTCAGGTGAAGGATTTAAAATGTTATGCTGTTGTCTTTGGGATGGAGGAAAGGGCTATGAGCGAAGGTATGCTGATGGTGTCAAGAAACTGGACATGACAATGGAATGAATTCACCCTGCAGCCTTTAAGGAAGATAGCTCTGCCAATACCATCATTTAGATTTTGTATTTTTGAGCTCCAGAACTCTTAACAGAATAAATTTTATCCTTTAGCATCTGTAAAGAAATTAGAATCATACAGTATAGATATGTTTATTCACCTGACCAAAATATAACTTTCACATCCAGTTCTCTGCTTAGAAATTGGCTATGGATATAGTCAGTTTTTGGTTGTGGTTGCTTTACCATTTGTTTTTCCTTTTCAACTGCATACATAAAGTTGACATAGAATCACCAGATACATTTCAGTAAGCAATAAAGAAATAATGAAGTGAAAACTAGTTTCTGATACTACGGTCATGAATTTTTTTTTTAATCTTTAATCTGCCATAGATCCTAATCTATTAACTGTTGAATACACCATTAGTAGTATCTTTTATTGTATTTTGCTTTTTTTCCCCCTAAAGACCACAAGGATAGGATTTTTATGTTATTTTTTATAGACATATTTAAGTCCTAATTATTTTTCCCATTGGTGTAGAGGAAATGAATATTTTATTTAAAAACAACATTGTTATTGCATTAGCAGATATTATATAATAACTACTATGATGTACAATATTTACAGTAGTATGTAGACTAAACTAAGCCAAAATAGATTTAGTATATCTAAGGCAATATTCAGACTTTTTTCTTCAATCTCCAGTAATAATGCCATTAAAGATTAAATTTCAGATTCTTAACAGAAAGGCAAACTGTACATACTTGAAAAGATATGCAAGGGAATATGTACTGAATCAAAAGAATGTTAGTACTCAGAAGTAGACTGATTATACAGATATATTTAATGTGTATTAAATAGCATAGTCATCCTTATTCTTTCACATACTAAATGTACACTGGAAAATCAATTACAGAGACTCAATGAAAGGTATATAGTTGTAATTAAATTTAAAAAACTGTCTAAAATTGTAATTTATTTAGAGTTGTTATTTAGAGTTATTAATATCTCTGAATTCTTTAAATTCTATGTATTAAAACAATAAAGTTGTGTATTTGAAAAATGCCAAAGACATATGAGTACCATCTAGTGGTAAAACAGGAGGTAAGCAACAAGCTGTGAGAGAAAGTGGATTGAAGCAGTTCAGGGGAAAACATGGCCAGACTCAGATTATAAAGAAGAAAGAGATGATGGCAAGAGTCACTAAATATCAAAACATAGCCAGCATCTTCATTATAATGGGTATGAAGTGATTAAACAGGGGAACAACATTCTTTTTTAAAAACTACTCTCACGACTACATTTCTGTATAATGAGGAAACAGCTGAACCTTTGTAATCCCCAAATTCAAAGGGATTGGAATTTAACCATTCCTGTTGATCCAGCACAAAATAATCCTGAGCAACAATGAAACAAGGTCTGGGGTGTAGGTGGGGGACAGATTGCTGTATTATATATTGAAAACTGTATTGGAACAAGTTTGTCCATGGTATAACAATTAATACAGAAACATAGAAATATGGAAGATGATGCTTAAATTTTCTTAAAAGCCCAGGTGAGGAAAACTGAAACTTGACCAAGAATACATATTTGATAAGAGAGGAAGTCAGAATTCAAACTCAGTTTTGTTTGGTTACAGAATTCAAACTCACCAAATAACAAAAAACTTTCTCAAACTATACATTGATACAGTATATTTAAAGTAAGCATAAGGAAATAACAAATATAAAGATCTTGATAAAATGAAGTTATATGAAATCACATACTGCCTCACATTTATCAAAGTCAATAGCAGGATAAAAAGACTATCCACTACATTTGGATATTATAAGCCAACAACAAAAACAAAACAAAACAAGAGCAAAAATATAGCAATCCAGACATATTAAAAAATACTTCTTTTAGCCACAGGACTAAATATTTTTCACAAATATCTATATGAAAATTACTTGATATTGTTAGAATCAAGTGACAAAACTTCATTAGATGTGTAAATACATTTATATACATGTAGATACATTATTTTCAGCAACAATGTAGACAATTGATTTGTGGAAGATAAGAAAGGAAGCTGAAATACAGGTGAAAACAAATAGCCAGAGGAGGTAAGAATGTATATGACTATAAGAACTAAGGGAAAGTATTGGTGATAAACTCTATATGCAGATAGATTCAATGGCATATAATATCATTTTTACACATAGTTTGGTGAATCTTGAATATTTGAATGCATTCAAAGGAGTTTAATATCCCAAATAATTGAAGTAAAATTAAAAATGGAAAGAAGATTATGGTAAGGGATTTCTGCTAAAGAAATTAAGTCTAAGAAAGCACACATGTAATTTGTGTAGGGAAGAGCAGATCAGATAATGAAGAAATATAATTCCATCTCCACACACCAAAATGGCAGGAAACAATTTGTCCTCACTCACATCCTTAGGAAAATTTTGTTTGTTATCAGCGTGGGGCAAAAATGACAACAGAACAAGGCAGGTTATGAAAACTTGTTTTGCCAACCAAGAGTTAGTAGGCATTAAGTGAATAAACTTGGGATCTGAGCAGTCAAAAACTGTGAATATTGGCAGGACACATTCGGGATCATGAAATGTGGGGTAAAGTTTGAAGTCGGAGCGAGCAACTAGGGAATCAAATCTAATATATGTAAAAAGTTTTTAAAGTAGGAATAGAGGGGAACTTCTTCAACTTGATAAAGAACAACTACAAAAATCTACAGCCAACATCATATTTAATGGTGAGAAACTAGACTCTTTTCACCTAATATTGGAAACAAGACAAGAATTTTCTCTCTCACCACTCTTATTCAATATTGTACTGAACATCCTGGCTAATTCATAAAAAAAGAATTGTGAATAAATTGTATACAGATTGGGATGGAAAAAAACTGTATTGCTCGCAGATTATTTGATTATCTATATAGAAAATCCTAATAAAAGCAGCAGCAACAACAATAACAACAAATTCCTGGAACTCACAAGCAATTACAGTTAGGTCACAGGACACAAATTTAATATACAAGTTCATGGATTTCCTATGTACCATGATGAACAACTGGAATTTGAAATAAAAAACAGAACACATTTACATTAGCACCAAAAATTAGGTATATATCTAACAAAATATGTACAAGTTTTATAGCAGTAAAGCTGCAAAAATATGATGAAAGAAACCAAAGACCTAAACAGATGGAGAGATATTCCATAATCATGGATAGATTCAATATTATTATGATGTCAATTATTCCTTGACCTACAGATTCAATGCAATCCCAATCAAAATTCCAGAAAGTTATTTTGTGAAGCTGGCCAACTGATTTTAAAGTTTATAAGGAAAAGAAAAAGACCCATAATCACCAAAAAGCTGATGAAATGCAATATACAAAAAAATGGGTTGGCTTTTATAACACAGATTTATTAACTTGCAAGTTTATAATACTGAAGCTGTGAAATGTCCAAATCAGGGCATCAGTGGGATGCTACCTGGACTCTGAACACCATCTGCCAGCATCCTCAGCTCCTCCGCCACATGGGAAAGCACATGTTGCCTTTGCTGGTCTCTCTCCCTTCTCTCATGGGTTTCGTTGCTTCCAGCTTCGGGCTTCAGTGGCTTCCTCTCTGAGCTTCCGCATGTTTCTTTCTTATTAGCTTCTGTCTCTCTTAGCTTGTGTGTCCGGTTTCTGTCTTTTGAATTTCATCTCTCATAGAGGACTTCAGTAAGAGGATTAAGACCTACCTGGAGGGGGGCAGGGCAATATGGTGGATTGGTGAGCTGTATGTTTTAGTTACTCCTCCAGGAAAGTAGGTAGAAAGCCAGGAACTGCGTGGACTGCACACTGGAGAGCAATTTGACTTGGAGCATACTTCATACAATACTCATGAGCACGTGGAACTGCTGAGATCAGTGAAATCTGTAAGTTTTTTCAGCCTGGGGACCCGCGCCCCTCCCTGCCAGGCTCGGTCCCATGGGAGGAGGGGCCGGCAGGCAGTGCTGGGAAGGAGAGGGGAGAACTGCAGAGGCAGCTCTCATCGGAAACTCATTCTACTGATCCAAACTCCAATCATAAATAGACTGAGACCAGAAACAAGAGAATCTGAGAGCAGCCAGCCCAGGAGAGAGATAGGAATAGCAAAAAACAGCAGGAGGAACTCAAGAATAAAAGCAGCGACTTTTTGGAGTTCAGAGGAACTAGGAAGGGGGAAGGGTAGAGCTCAGGCCCTGAGGCTCATCTGCAATTCCCGAAGAAAAACTGATCTCTCTGCCCCCCTGGATCTTTCCTTAATGGCCCTAACTGCTTTGTCTCTTAGCATTTCAATAACCCACTAGATGCACGAGCAGGGCTTTTTTTTCTTTCTGTTTCTGAAACAATTACTCTAAGACGAGCGCAGAACTAAGAGAGCTCTGAAACAAAAGGCAATAATCCAGTGGCTGAGAAAATTCACTAAACACAACTTCTCAATAAAAGGGGGGTGTCCGCTCATAGCCATCATCCTGGTGGACAGGAAACACTTCTGCCTGTCGCCAGCCCCATAGCCCAGAGCTGCTCCACGCAACCAAGTGTGACGGAAGTGTTTCAAATAACATGCAAACACCACAAAACTGGGCATGGTCATTAGCATTCCCTGCACCGTCAGCTGGTTGTCCTAGAGCTGGGAAGGTGGAGCAGCATGAATTAATAAAGCCCCATTCAGCCATCATTTCAGCAGACTGGGAGCCTCCCTACACAGTCCAACAGCCCAGAACCACCGTGGGGGACGGCACACACCTGTGACATAGCACAGTCATCTCTCAACAGAGGACCAGGGGGTGCACAGCCTGGAAAAGGGACCCAATCACAAGTCCCAGAGGCCGTACAACAATACCAAGGATTTGTGGGTCAGTGGCAGAGACAAACTGTGGCAGGACTGAACTAAAGGATTAGACTATTGCAGCAGCTTTAAAACTCCAGGAACACCAGGGATATTTGATTATTAGAGCCACCTCTCCTCCCTGACCGCCCAGACACACACCCTATATACAGGGCAGGCAACACCAACTACACACGCAGACTTGGTACACCAATTGGACCCCACAAGACTCACTCCCTCACTCACCACAAAGGCTAAGCAGGGGAGAACTAGCTTGTGGAGAGCAGGTGGCTCATGGCCACCATCTGCTGATTAATTAGAGAAAATGTACTCCACGAAGCTGTAGATCTGATAAATTAGAGATAAGGATATCCATTGGTCTACAAATCCTAAAAGAACCCTATCAAGTTAAGCAAATGCCAAGAGGCCAAAAACAACAGAAAATTCTAAAGCATATGAAAAAAACAGACGATATGGATAACCCAAGCCCAAGCACCCAAATAAAAAGATCAGAAGAGACACAGCACCTAGAAAAACTAATCAAAGAACTAAAGCTGAACAATGACACCATAGCACAGGACATAAAGGATATCAAGAAGACCCTAGAACAGCATAAAGAAGACATTGTAAGACTAAATAAAAAAATAGATGATCTTATGGAAATTAAACAAACTGTTGACCAAATTCAAAAGATTCTGGATACTCACAGTATGAGACTAGAGGAACCTTAACAATGAATCAGTAACCAAAAAGATGACAGAAAGGAAAACAAAAGCACAAAAGAAAGAATGGGGAAAAAAATAAAAAAAATCAAAATGGACCTCAGGGATATGATAGATAATATAAAATGTCCAAATATAAGACTCATTAGTGTTCCAGAAGGGGAAGAAAAGGGTAAAGGTCTAGGAAGAGTATTCAAAGAAATTCCTGGGGAAAACTTTCCAAATCTTCTAAACACCATAAATACACAAATAATAAATGCCTGGTGAACTCCAAATAGAATAAATCGAAATAAACCCACACTGAGACATATTCTGATCACAATGTGTCAAACACAGAAGAGAAAGAGCAAGTTCTGAAAGCAGCAAGAGAAAAGCAATTCACCACATACAAAGGAAACAGCATAAGACTAAGTAGTGACTACTCAGCAGCCACCATGGAGGTGAGAAGGCAGTGGCATGACATATTTAAAATTCTGAGTGAGAAAAATTTCCAACCACGAATACTTTATCCAGCAAAGCACTCCTTCAAATTTGAGGGAGAGCTTAAATTTTTCACAGACAAACAAATGCTGAGAGAATTTGCTAACAAGAGACCTGCCCTACTGGAGATACTAAAGGGAACCCTACAGACAGAGAAAGAAAGGAGAGAGAGACATGGAGAAAGGTTCAGTACTAAAGAGATTCGGTATGGGTACATTAAAGGATATTAATAGAGAGAGGGGAAAACTATATATGACAAACATAAACCAAAGGATAAGGTGGCTGATTCAAGAAATGCCTTCATGGTTACAACACTGAATATAAATGGATTAAACTCCCCAATTAAAAGATATAAATTCACAGAATGGATTAAAAAAAACGAACCATCAATATGCTGCATACAAGAAGCTTGTCTTAGACACAGGGACACAAAGAAATTAAAAGTGAAAGGATGGAAAAAAATATTTCATGCAAGCTACAGCCAAAAGAAAGCAGGTATAGCAATATTAATCTCAGATAAAATAGACCTTAAATGCAGGGAAGTTTTGAGAGATGAAGAAGGCCTCTACATACTAATGAAATGAGCAATTCAACAAGAAGAAATAACAATCATAAATGTTTATGCATCCAATCAAGGTGACACAAAATACATGAGAGAAACACTGGCAAAACTAAAAGAAGCAACAGACATTTCCACAATAATTGTGGGAGATTACAACACATCAGTCTCTCCTGTAGATAGATCAAACAAACAGAAGACCAACAAGGAAACTGAAAACCTAAACAATCTGATAAATGAACTGGAGTTAACAGACATATATAGAACATTACATTCAAAATCACCAGGATACCCATACTTCTCTAGTGCTCATGGAACTTTCTCCAGAATAGATCATATGCTGGGACATAAAACAAGGCTCAATAAATTTAAAAAGATTGAAATTATTCAAAGCACATTCTCTGGCCACAATAGAATACAATTAGAAGTTAATAAGCATCAGAGACTTAGAAAATTCACAAATACCCAGAGGTTAAACAACATACTCCTAAACAAGCAGTGGGTTAAAGAAGAAATAGCAAGAGAAATTGCTAAATATATAGAAACGAATGAAAATGAGAAAACAACATACCAAAACCTATGGGATGCAGCAAAAGCATTACTGAGGTGGGAAATTAAAGCACTAAATACATATATTAAAAAAGAAGAGTTTAGAGAGAAATTTTGAAGATGGCCATTGAAAGCTGATGCAAACATTTTGGAGAATGCTATTTTGAAACAACCTGGTTGCAAAGGAAGAAGACGCTAGCTACATGCCTCCACAGACAACAGAGGTTTCCAGACACCATTGGCCATTCTTCAGTGAAGGAGCAGGAAGGAGACGGGTGCCCGGCAGCCCGTGGGCCCGCGCAGCGGAGCGAGTGGAGTGGGCAGCAGACACCCAGGGACGCCGAGCCTTCGGGTGGGGCCTGCCTGGGCTTCCAGGCCGCCGCCAACAGGCCCGAACTGCCTGCACTGCTGGAGTCCCGCGGAGGAGCCGGCACCGCTGCCTGCACCGGGACCTGAGCCTGTGGCACCGGAGGTGAGTGGGCGCTTGCTGCCCCAGTGCACCCGAGGCTTTATGGTGGTCGCTGCCGCCACCAGGCCCGCACTGCCTGCACCGCTGGAGCCCCGCAGAGGAGCCGCCACCGCCGCCTGCACCAGGACCAGAGCCCGTGGCACCAGAGGTGAGTGGGCGCTAGCTGCTCCAGCGCCCCCGAGGCTTTAGGGTGGTCGCCGCCACCACCAGACATGCACCGCCTGCGCCGCTGGAGCCCTGCGGAGGAGCCGCCAGTGCCGCGGCCACCAGGGGTGGAGCCCAGAGCAGCTGGCAACTACCCAAGAACTATATGAAACAGAGTTTTCGGGGTGTCCACTAACCAGACACACATCAGATGCAAGTATGGAATTGGAGGAAAAGCCGAGATTGCAGCGAACATTGAAAATTCCATACACTCCCAATGAGACCTGGGGCTCACTAGACTGGGAAAATCTGACTAGGGTCGACCATACCTGAGGAGACCCATTCATAAAAAGGCTACATAGAGCAGAGCAAGAAACAGAAAAAACAAGAGGGGAAAATTTTTGATTAACAAAATAGAACCTAAGTTAGAGGTCTAGAATAAGTTGAATTGAATAACAGAGGCCAGAGAACAAAGCTAACCAACAAGAAAACCCCTAGGTAAAAGATAGAAAACAAGCTCCAAAATAAACTAATCAAGAAAATCAGATGCCTAGACAATTTAAGGTAACAAGCCATACCAGGCAACACGAAAATACGGACCAGCCAAAGGAACAAACTAATAGCTCAAATGAGATACAGGAGTTGAGGCAACTAATACTAAATAAATTCAGTGAAATGAAGGAAGATAAGGAAGATCAAGCAAAAGAGCTGAAGGATATAAAGAAGACACTCGATGACCATAAATAAGAATTCATAAACTTAAAAAAACAAATGGCAGAACTCATGGGAATGAAGGCCACAATGGAGGAGATAAAAAACACAATGGAAGGACACAACAGTAGATTTGAACAGGCACAGGAAAGGATCAGTGAACTGGAAGACAGGTCATTCGAATTCACGCACGCAAAAGAACAGATGGTAAAAAAAATGGAAAAATATGAGCAGGGTCTTAGGGAGCTGAGTGGCAACAAGAAACGTACAAATATACGTGTTATGGATATTCCAGAAGGAGAAGAGAGGGGAAAGGGGGCAGAAGGAATAATAGAAGACATACTCACTGAAAATTTCCCAACTCTTATAAAAGACAGAAAATTAGAGATTCAAGAAGTACAACATACCCCAAATAGAATAGATCCCAATAGACCTACTCCAAGACACTTACTGGTCAGATTATCCAATGTCTAAGACAAAGAGAGGATTCTGAAAGCAGCAAGAGAAAAGCGACCCATCACATACAAGGGAAAGTCGATAAGACTATGTACAGATTTCTCTGCAGAAACGATGGAGGCCAGAAGACAGTGGCAT
>PVKY010011223.1:0-12155 GCA_004027775.1 Bradypus variegatus
CAAGGAATATCAAAGACTGCCGGCAAACACCAGAAGTGGGACAAAGAAAGGGGGGATTTTCCCCTGTGGGTTTCAGAAGGCACGGCCCTGCTGCCACCCAGTCTCCAGAAGCGAGAGACAATAAATAAGCCAACTAGTTGGTGGTAATTTGTTACGGTGGTCCTGGGAAACAAAGACAAAGGGATTGCAAGCAGTACTCTGTCTTGAGCCCCTTGGATCTGGCTCCTGGGTTTGTACCCTCCCACCAGGATGTGGTTTTCTGGTAAGCAAGAGCCATTGATGGGTCCAGAAATTAGCCTTTTATGTCGCCATGCTGACCGTGAGACTGAAACCCCCTCTTGTCTACATTACTGTCCTAAAGCATTAGCAAAATCATGTGTCATTCTTGATGTGATTGAGTGAAATGTATAAAGGAAATTAGTTTGCTAAGTCCATTAAGTTAAAAGGTAAATGGGAAGCCGAAAGAATCATAAAATAGCAATATTTTAATGTTCAGGATTAGTTATCTGACAGTGAATTTCTCTTTTAATTTAGCTTTCTGCACTCTAAACTATGAAGTTTAAGGAGCTTACAGGTACTGGTGGAAATTGGGGTGACCCTCAAATCAACATATTAATCCTTTTTACAGAGTTTTAGACTTACAATCAACTCTTGCTAAAAAAAGCACTATTTCAGTCACCAAAGCAGAATAATTTAATTCAAGAAAAAGATTCCACCCAACTGCCTCTAAAAATTAAGAAAGAAAAGAAAAGAAAGAAAGAAAACAGAGATAAGGAGAAGTCAAATCATCTGGAATAAATTTTTCCCAAATGAATGACTGGAGATGGTAAGATCCCAGCCCCAAGCTCCTCCTATATTTGCAAGTTGTATAAATCCTGTCTAATCTGAAATTGGAATTTGTTTGTAAGTAGCAATAGTCCTTTTTCTCTTACTATCTGTTTAAATAGGTTAGAATAGGCAGCCAATTCTGTCAGCAGAGCCTGAAAGAAATGTGAATAAAGTGGGCTGTTTATATATTTGCTCATCGATTCACTGTGCAAGAATCAGGAGAGGTGTGTGGGTGAGAAGCATAAGGAGGAAAAGGAGGAGAAAAGAGGGGGCGACTCTCAAAACACAGCCAAAGGAAATGAAGTTCTTGTCACAACCACTGCAGGAATATATTGATACTATTTTTTCCTCACATTTGAGGTGGATGCTGCTGTCAGGGGGAGCTCTTCGCAGGAGCAAAGTTGTGGAACACAGATCTAAGTCATACGAGTTTTTCATAGTGCAAAATATTTATGCCCATTAATGGTAATTTCTGGCACTTGCTGAGTTGTTCTTGTTATTGTCATTATTTTTATTCAGGTCTTGAGGTTAATATTTGAGGATTGCACTTTCTTCTCAATTTTGAAATTGATTTAAAATATCTCCCAGGCAACCATACATCATTTTCTTCACTAATTTATGAGCATCATAAGGATGGGGAAGCTGTTCTATCAATGTCAGTGTTCTAGTGGTTCATTCACTCCTTGATCTGTTATGAATGAGGTTAGCGAGCATATCAGCTTTGTGGTATCTAAATTTTTATTATCTCTACCCCTCTCCTGGCACTTGGCACATGTGCTTTCATAATATTTGGCATATTTCTATGCGTTTTGAGGACCCAGTTAGATTGCTGACTCTCTGAGGACAGGGACCATTTCCTAGGCTTCTTTATATTCTTTATATTAGACTTATATACCTGGTAACATGTCTGCAGATAATCTGAATGCAATAAATCTTTGTTGATTTATCTTATGTTTGTTAGATGTGTAATTCCACATCCTCAATATGCTCTTATAAGAAATCCTAGTTATTAGATCTCAAAGATCCTTGGGAGATGGTTGATTAAGGTCTCTTCTTTTATAGAAGAGGAAACTGAGAACAAAGATCAAATGTGCTTACAGTCTCATGGCACTGTGGGCATTAGAACTTAGCTCTCAGACTTCTATTTTTTCCTTTTGTCCCTTCACAGTTGGAGAAACCGATGTTATTAAGAGACTAAAGATGAGGTGGTAAAATGAATTCAGGGCATGTCATGGGTTGGTAAGTCATGATTCTCTAGCTTTGGGTATAATAGCTGTTATATAAGTATAACCCAATTTGTTCCACATGTCGCTCAGTACTGAAGGCAAATAGAACTCTTATCTCTTTTACGCAGGGCAAGGAGAATGTTCCATGAAGTAGTAGCTGCCATACACGTGCCTAGTTATAAGGACAAGGGCATGGCAGTAAAGTGTGTGTCTGCTCACTTTCCTACTCAAAGCCTTTGCTGCATGGTTTTCTGTAAAGGTTCTTTGACCACAATCCAAAGGAGGGCTTTTTTCTATTTGTATCCCAAGTGATGCCTCCCCTCCCTCTCCCTCTTTCTCCCTCCATTTCTTCCTTCTGATAACGTTTAGCGATTACCTACTGTATGCTGAGCACAATGATAGGTATACACTGGGGAGACTACTATAAAAAAGACAGCCATCCTGCTCTAGAGAAGCTCAGTGCTTTTTTAGGAAGACAAATGTCATTAAATATTGACCCAACAGTAATATAAACGTGGAAAGAGGCATCTCCAGTGAGTTAATGGGAGCACAAAGGAAGCAGCAACTAATGAGGTCAGGCACAGATTCTCTGAGAGTTACTGGAAAAGGGTGGATTGGGTGGAAGAAAGATGTTCCAGAAGGAAGGAGGAGCATGTGCTAACACATGAAAACATGAGAGGAGATGGCATCTGGGTTTAGGATCCCAGAAGTAGTTTGGCATGGTAGAGAGTTGGAGGTGTGTGGAAGGGAGCTGAAAGTGAGATGGGTGAGCAGATATCTAAAGAACACTGGATGCCATGCCTAGGAGTTTATATTTTAGCTTATGGTGATGGAGAGAAAGGAACCAGCTAATGTCCTTTTCCTCAAAGTAATACAAGTTTCTGAATATAAATAGCACTGCTAAGGAAAAAAAAAGTATATCTGGGCTCATTTCATTTTCCTAAAAAGATGAAAATTGGTTTTTGGAGATACTTTCGCATTTGCAGTTGTTAGGTTTCTCCAAGTGGTATGCAATAGTGCTTTTTGAAATCAAGTAATATTTTCCACAGACTTAAAATGTATTTTTAATGTTAGCAGAAAGAGAAAGGGACTGGGAATTATGGGTCCACATCTGCCATTAACAGGGTGTGGCCTCGTCTTCCTCGTTCAGCAGGTAAGGGAATGGGAATTGGAGCTTTCCAAGGATTGGGATGTGTGACCTTGTATATGTGTGTGATGTGTGTTTGTACTTGTGTGTATTTTGTATATATATCCAGTCCAATTTCAAAAAGTCTATGAGGCAATTTACAATAAAATGCCCTGATGCAATATGGTACAAACCTTTAACCTAGATTAGAAAATAAAAGTCAAGTAGTAAAGGTGGAGATGGATGATATCGAGTTGCTAACTTTAAATTTTGAAAAATAAGGGTATCATAAAAATAACAGTGCAAAGTAAAATAATCTAGTGATTCTCACCAAAAAATGGGGAGGGCATAATATCAGAATAAAGGAGAGTCTTCTGAATTGCCATCATGCCATCTTACATAACTTTTATTAATTTTTGGCTAGGTAATATATGCATATGTTGCACAATGCAAAGGTAAAAAGTGTATACCATAAAAAGCAGACTCCCTCTGATTCCTCCTCCTGGCCAGTCTTCTAGTTGTAAGATAAGGTGGAAAATATGACAAGTTGAAAGCCCGCAAGGACCAGGGGGTTATCAAAAAAGAAAGGAACTGTTTTGTTTTGTTGAGGGGAAAGGATCTTAAGTCCTTTAAAGAAATTTTTCAAAGGGATATCTACACAAAGGCCATCGATTAACTAATGTACAATAAATTCCATAGTATTTATGGACAATATAGGGGAATGTCTCATTTCTGAGCTCTTTTTCTGTTAAAGAATTCAAGACATATACTTAGCTGAAACAAACAATTTCTGTCCCATTAAAAAAGGACAGAAGAACAGACTTTGACCTGCAGTTTTTAAGGGAGGAAATTACCTAAAACTCTATTTCTGCCCTGGGCGAATCATGTTTCCTTTTGAATACGACTACAACCTGATTTGTCTTCCAAAGTAATTCAGCCCAAAAATGAAGGCCTGGATAACTGAATGGGGAAATATTTGGGAAAAATTGCTCAGTGTTATTCATTTACATGTGACAGTTCATCTGATAAAGGAGCAGAGTTCAGTTGGATGTAATTACGGTTTAGCTGTTCTGGGCAGTAATTGGTCAACAGGTTCAACTGCTTTTGGGAGGCCACTCCTGGAATAGAAAAGTGATGCTATGTAATTAGCATAAAAAGAATCCTTATCTTCTGTTGGCCAAAGTAGGTAACTCAGATTTGGAGCCAGCACCAAATAGTTCAGGTACAAGTTACAGTATGAGGAGGATTAGGCTTGACTCTTTAATCCTAAAACTTGCCTCTAAAAGCGCTTAAAAGTGCCACTAAAATCAAGCCTATGGTTGATCAGAAAGCCGATACTGCCTGCCCTGAGTATCAGAATAGTAGCAAAATAAAAGCTATAAAGAAACATTGAAAGCCTTGGATCAATGCACATCATGCAGTTTGGCCATAAATCATTGTCTATAGAAGGAAGGACCAACACCAAATCAATAATGGCCAGAAAAATTAAATTTTTTATTAAGTGAAACAGAAAACCATAGTTAAGCATTTCACCCTGTTCTTTTGGGAGGTTGGGGGTGTGTGGAAGGGGGAGGATAATCCACTTGAGAGACTCAGGCCTTGAAATTTGTTGACAAGAAACCTGCCGGCATAGAATTCTGAGGGAAAGAGAGAAGACAAACTGGGTATATCTTATTTTTGTTTTTATCTCATTTTTTCCCTTAATGGAAATACAGATTTCTAAAAAATCAGGGCATATTAATTATAGTAGAAGTTGGAGAGCCCTGGGTGGGGGCAGAGGGTCTTCCTTGGGGGGCCTTCCTTTTCTCAAGACATCTCTTAGGGAGTGTTCTGCAGTCTGCAAAGCAAGAGCCCATGTCCTCCAGCTGAAATAGTGGAGCTGGACACTGAAGGGGACCTGTGAGTTGCAGGTCCTCACCGCAGACATGCTGGGGGCAACCAGAGAGCAACAACTCGCCTGCGGCCGCCGTGGCCTGCCTCAGGGACCGGCCACCATCTCAGAGGCCTACAGGAGCCTCCTCCCTCGCCACTCCCTCCTCCTCTTCCTTTCCCCCTCTGCATGGGAACTCATTGTAGCATTCTCAGAGTGCACTAAAATTACTTTCTTGCTAATCTGCCAGTCTTTTTTTGGCTCCTTGGCAGTTCCTTCCTGGAAATATGGCAAAAAAGAAGGGTGGATTCTACACCGGAAAGCTCTGTTTCCATGTTCAATTGATTTCTCGTTCACAGCCCACAGCTCTGAAGCCCACCCTGGACTTCCCCCATCTTTCAGTCAAATAGTTAATGATCTGTCAACAAATAAACAAATCGCTGTTCACAGCAGTCCATATATTTAAAAAAAAACTCTGAGGTGAATCTTTTGTAAAGCAAAGCATCTTTTTTTGTGTGTGGTGTAGAATGCATCCCCTAATTTTTCTGTTTTATAGGTTAGCACACTATAGGACTCTCTAACTATAAACATAATATTGTAGTTATAGTCGCAGAAGAATGCTGATGAGATTTCCAGCTAAATTCAGATAAAATGGAGTCTGATGCTCTTACCATTGCAAGACGGCTGTTAACATGTCTCATTCTAACCACCCATTCTTTACCGCTGTTCCACATTAGAGATCAGTATTTTAATTGTATTAAGCAACAAGGAGTCAGATGTTGCTCCTCTCCGTAGGAGAAACACACATTCCTCCTGGCCCCTTTGTGGCTTCTGAGAGATGGGTGGGATCCTTTGTGGGGAGAGCACTGGACTTGGAGACAGGGGCTGCAGGAAGGAGACGCCCTATCAGCCAAATGGGGAGAGTATAAATGCCGGAGTGTAGTCTATATTTGTCTACTCCTGGGAGTTTAATTTCTGAGAACGCAACATATGGTTGGAATGCTTTATCTTTGTTGATAAAAGTATTGTTCCACAAAGAAAAATATTACATGAATAAACAAAGACAGTAGGCCATTCTAAAAGGAATGTTTGGTAACTTCTATTTGTCTATTGTATGCAAGGACACATTCATTATAAAAATTTTGAAAAATATAGAAAAGCAGAGAAATTTATTCTTTTGGTCTTTTTTTAAGGATATGTGTGTGTGTGTGTGTGTGTGTGTGTGTATCTTAGTTTCCAGTAATCCAAATTAAGACCCCACCCTCATTCAGTTGGGTCACACCTTAACTAAAAATAACATCTTCAAGAGGTCCTGTGTACAAGGGGTTCACGCTCACTATAATATTCAGGCATCATCATCTTGTCTGAGGCAGCTGACTGATTCAGATAAATGCCTGGATAGTTTTGAAGAAAATAGTAAGTAAAATCATGTTTCAGTCCCTTTGCTTTGTACCTTTTGCTGTGTTACCTTTTTCTCCTTTATTACTATAGGAATTCCCACTTATCCTTCAATCCTCCATGTGAAAACCAATCTCTCTGTAAGGCTTTCTTTTCCTTCCTGTCTCTCCTGGGAGGGAGTTAGGCTCTCTGTTCATTGTGCTTCCATGGCACTTGTACGTAGGATTACGTTCTGAGGACATCACACTGCAGCTATTTTTAAAAAATGTGTTCTCATTTAGACTGAGCTTCTTGAGGCAGTGATCACATCCTTATATTCCTATTGCCTGTGAAATTAGCACAGCATACTATAGGTTCTTAATGAAAGCCTGTTTGAATGAATGAATGAATATTTGTGTATGTCTATTTAGATTTTGTTAGATGAGCAACAGGGAGCTAAGAGAGGTTTTTAAAGTAGGAGTATAGCAGGATCTAATTTATTCTTTAAGAGGATATGTTGACTGGATGTAACTCTGCCAAAGGTTTGGCATTCAGGTTCTTAGGTATGTGCTTAACTGCTAAACCTTTTTCTTTCTGTCTTAAGCATTTCATTTGCAGGAATTTTATCTCATTTTTTAGTGCTTCTGAAGACTGTAATTTACTTATTTGTTTTTGGCTTGGTTTTCCTGATGTGTTGGGTGATACTTTATTTTGATATTCCATACTTTCATTATCATAAAGAAAGCCATTTTTTTCAACTCTTCAACCATTTGACTATGGAAAGTGGGTGGGAAAATGTTGTGCCACACATTACTCGGTAGGATTAGGAACTATCAGGCATGATTTCCAGTTTCACAGGGGAGTCCAGTCGGCAGATGCATATTTTTGCCATTGGTTTCCCTCTCCCCACTGACTGCTCCTTAAAAGCAGAGTCTGTGTCTTTCGTATTCATTGTTGCACCCCCAGGATCTAGCACAGAGCCTGGAACACAGTATACCAAAAAGGAGTATTTGATAAATTAATGAAAGACTGCTGGACTGAATGTTTGAAGGGATGAAGTTTCTCAAAGGGCACATTTGGATTTCAGTAACACAGTAAACCCTCCAGAAGGGTGAAAGTGACAGAAGCTAAAATCTAGTAGGTATGTAATAAGGCTATAAGCAGCTGTCATTCCCTTCAGGGATAAATGGTCCTCGAGCCTTGGGAAAACTCTGGGAAGAAGTTAGGTAAGCTCATGAATTTCATCTTCCTTTACAGAGTTTGTAGATCCTGAGGTATGTTTCTCATTACTGACTTGAATACAGTGTCATTTGTAGTCTTTTGCTTTGGAATTTAAAGCCAGCAACATTTTTTTTTTTTAAATTTTCAGTGAGCTAGTGTCTGTTCTGTTCTTTTCAATTCCCTTTCCTTCCTCTCCTATTCTCCTCTCAAATAACACTTCCTGTTAAATTTAAGGTTCTAAACAGGGAGAAGAGAAGGCAGAGAGGGAGTTAAGCTGCTACTGCTGTCTTTCTTATGGCGGATGAATGTTATCCTGGGACAGATGGGAAGGAAGGTGACACATCAGTGTTCCCGAGTCCTGGGAGTGGGCTGAAGTTTATGTGGGAAATCTGGCAGACCTGCCCAAAGCTAAGAAGCTCCTAATGCTGTTTGCTAGTTGCTGACTTCCCATTTAAATTTCTCTAATTGTAGACACTAGCAGTCTAGGATGGAACCATGTGTAATATTTTAAGTGTACATTATTAGGATTCGTGTTAGGCCTCAGAGATACTCTAAGGCCATTCATGCCTTAAAAAAATAAGTCCGACCCACAAGGCCTTGCCCTGTCTCAAACTGGGCTGAGATGATCTCTTCAGTAATGTCAATATGAGCCTTGTGCTGTACACACTGTGAGCCCTTCACTTTTGCAAAGACCCTTCATTTTCTCAACATCCCGTTTATATTTAGGAGATACCTTGCTGTGGTGATATATAACAGACGCGCAGGAACTTTACAACACCCAGGGCGCTGGATTCTGGGTCTGGGAGATGTTAAGTAGTGGGAGCTGTCTTTACGGAGAGCCTGGTTTTAAACTGTTCTTTGCTTTAGGCGGGAGGGACCACAGCCAAAGCAGCAGATTGAGGTGAGCCGACTCTGCTGATGACACAGGCTTTCTCCCTGCCCAAAGGGGAAATTCCCTCTCCCTGGGTCTCAGAGGGTCAACAATGGAGCCACTTGGTATACATCAGTTAAACTGTTTCTTCTCAAGCTGGCCCCTAAACTCCCATGCTGCTCCTCACTGACCGAACTCGCACACAAAGTTTTAAAGGAAAATTGTCAGAGAGTCTAAGAAGCTTGACTCTAAGTAAACTGTAATTCCAAGGGATTGTTTTCCTGAGAAGAGATGAAAAGTGCTTCCTCATATGTCCTCAAATTTACCCATTTTATCTATTATATTGAGATTCTACGTGAATTATACTTAAGTGTTGTCTGTCACAAATATGTAATTTTTTCTGATGGCTAAAATAACGTAGATTTCTCTTTTCCTGTCACTCCGACCCATTGACTGGTGAATATCCTTGCAGGTCCTTATTGTCCTGTGTCTGCCCGGCTTGTCACCACTCACTCAGCCCTTAATGGTGGGTCCCGCAGCTATCTTGGAATAGACCCCACCCTCCAGGTCACTGCTGATTAGGTCAGGGTGTGCCGCTGGGCCAAGCCGACCCCTGTCGTGGACTCTGAGGGGGAGTCTGTCTCTTTAAGAGACAAGAATGTTCATATTTGACTTGGGGGCTAAGGGCGACCGTTTTACATTCACCCGGTGGACAAAGCAGCGCCAAGCTGTGCTAAGAGGCAGAGGTCGGGAGGCGAGCCAGAGAACCTCTGGGCCACCGTGCAGTTCCTGTCCTAGTCTTCCTGAGGCCCGGCGGCCACATTCCTGTCCTTGGGTTGTGTGAGTCACCGCTGTATCTTTAGGGTAAATCTCCCTACCTTTTTTTTTTTGCCTGAGCAAGTATGAGGTTTTCTCCTTTTGCTTCTAGTCAAAACAACCTGTACTAGTCCACGTTTACTGAATCAGCATTTCCGGTTGGTACTGTCACTATACCAAGAAGCAGATCAAAAAGAGAGAGAAAGAGAGGCAGAAAAGTGTAAAAAACTGGCTCATCACGCTTGGAAATGGGAGGTTTTCTTCCCTTTTTCCTTCGTAACAGTGGGCTCACTCTGTGAGGGGAACTTTTTGGTGTGTGGGAGAGATGGGAGATTGGAACTGAGGACAATAAATAATAAAGAACATGATGTAGCTACAATCAGGAAAGAATCCCCCCCCCTTTTTTTTTTACTAGAAACTAATGTTTATGTTCTGACAACCTCATTTCCGTTTTCTGGTTACGAGCCTGTGGAAGAACAGCTTAAGCACACTTAGCGGCCTGCTCCCACTCGTTCAGCGGCCCGAGTGGGGGAGCTGCAGACCAGCCTTCAGCTGCAGCCTGAGCCCTTCAGTGTGCAGCCGGGAACGGCAGAACTGGCACAGAGGGCACTGCTGCCTCCACACCAGTCTATGGCCTCAGGTTGAGGAGCAGCAAATTCAGGCACTGGAGCAGTCCATGCACCCTGAAATTCCTCCTGGTTCTCAGCAGCGGTCTGCTCTTCCTTCTTATACTCCTCAGGATCTCCGTAGAGGTACAGATCAGGCATGACTCCCGTGGAAGCTCACGGGAGATGGTGCCGTGCAGACACACAATGCCCCAGGCCAGCATCCCTATCAGACCCACGGAGTGAGCTCCCTTGCTGTTGCGTGGGATGGCAATGTCCACACAGAGCAAAGGTGGGCGGTTAACATAAGACGTCTCTGTGAGAGGTTCGGTGCTCAGCACTGGGATCAGTAACCACCAGGAGACGTGGCTCAGGAAGGCTGACTGCTCTGGTTAATGAAAGGTTCCAGGAGTGAAGCACCTGGAAACAGAGTAGGTCCCACGGCAGCAGCAAGCTTAGCACATCCCATGGCCAGTATTCCTGGAGGACATGACGCTGAAATCAACAGGGATTTCAATGGCTAAAGTGGCACAAGCCACCAGCAGAAACTCCTCCCAGGTCCTCTTCAGCTTTGTGATGTAGATGTCACTACTTTTCCTTTTGTAGATGTACTTTCTGTTCCATTTGGAAGTCAAGGTTGATGCCACTTAAGTGGGCTTCTGTTGCAAGAAATGTGAGGACAGCCTCCTCTCTAACCTGCAGGACATCGAGAGCTCTGGACAGTGTAAAAATTTCCCTTTACAGTGGGAACTCAGGGAACTCGGGACAACTCTGTATGAACCCCTCTGTGGGTAGCTTGGAAAGCAAGAAATATGTTTTTAAAGACAGAACAAAGTTCAAAGTTTCACAGATGTGGAATATGTGGCCAACAGAAAGATCCTGGTCCTCTCAGGCAGATGAAATGTTGAGTCTTGGGTCCTTCCAAAAGACACATACCATTAATAGGAGCCAGGAATTATTTGTTCTTGAAAGTCCCAATGTCGAAAAATTTGCATATTATCATGTTATTTACATACTGTGGAGTTAGGGGGGCCTTGAGAGTTGTTTTGATAATCACCCCTCCCTTTTTCCGCTTTTGACATATCCCAAATTTTGGTGTGACTAATTCAAATATGATTATTATTTAAACACAAATATCTTGTCCTTTCATTACTAGAAAATAACTTTCTGCTTATCAGAGCCAAGTTATGGAAAAGGCAGCATTGTCTGTTTTTCATAAAGCACATTCTTCTCTGCCTTGTGCCAAAATTCTGTCTCAGTTGAAAATAAAGTGGAAAAATCTTCATTGTGGTTGATGTATAGCTTTTTATGAGAAGGGATATATTGTGATTCTAACTCTGTTCTTTGACCTTCTGTTCTGATTTTAGGTTACATGGGCAGAATATTTAAAAATCAAGCTTAGCATTTAGAATATAGTCTTAAAAGTGGAATGCTAGATTTTTTTTTGACATTAAAGTATTACAATATTTAAAAGCATTAACCAGGAACTTAAAGAAAAATCTTCCATACAATAGTTTTTATTTCACTTAGGAAGAGCAAAGCAATGAAATGTTAGCCTCATATTATAATAGGCAGATGTGAAAATTAACTCCCCAACTAACTCCATTAAAAATGTTGTCTCTACAATTTATCTTGGCAAAACTTCTTTTCAGAACTAGATTTTAAATTTTATGTACACAACACTGGAATACAGGTGAATCTAAGCTGTTCAACTTTATGTTTTGTGTTAAATAGATGGATTTGGGTAGACTTTTGCCTGTTTTTATCTTTCTTCCCAACCTGAAATGAACAAGTGTTTCATAAATTTTTCCTTCTAGCTTTGGTATCCCCTTGTTACACATTTTGCCAGATGGCCGAGTTTCATTTAGAGGAAAATTTTCCATAATAACATATTACTTGGTATCCATGGCCAAGGGTCCCACTCCCCCCTGCCATCTGCAGGAACCATGGAATGGAGTAAAGAGGCAAATGAGTCAGGCCTGGCAGAGACTGGGGGGAAGGAGTAAAGGTACACTAAGCAAATAAGGGGAGACTTGGGGTGCTAAAGACTTGAATGGAAAGTTTATGATAGCAAGAGCTGAGTAGTGTGTGTGCGTGCGTGTGTGTGTGATTGCGTGTTTTAGAGCACGTAGTTGGAGGGCATTTTGATAGATGTGAAACATGGGCAGCACAACTTTCTGTGAAGGAGGGGAGAATGGGGGGTGGAGAGGAACAT